>UYYA01000100.1:0-122393 GCA_900624975.1 Angiostrongylus costaricensis
CAGTTTCGCGTGGAATACACATATTTCACGGTTTAGCGCGCTTTAGGCGTTTTTCGAGAGTTTCGCCAGGAATACGCTAAATTCCGAGGTTCAGTGCATAAGGGTCGTTTATCGACAGTTTCGCGTGGAATACTCTTACTCCACGGTTTATCGCGCTTTAGGCGCTTTTCGAGAGTGTCGCCAGGAATACGCTTATTGCACGGTATAGCACACGTTAGACGTTGCTCGAGAGTCTGGTGCAGCAATCGCTTATTTCGATGTTTAGCGCGCGTTAGACATCGTGGATAGTTCCACCCGGAAAACGCTTATTTGAAGATTTAGCGCACCTTAGACGAATGAAATGTCGGTAGCAGTGGAATCAAGTTCTTTAATAGCCTTTGCTCTCTGATTAAAATAGCCTATAGGAAGTAAGTGGAAGGTTCTCCGGCGAAAGTGCTCATTCATCAGAAACTCACCAACACAAATACGGAGATGCTTATTGGCCTTTTATTTTTCTTTCATAAAAATACTGTAAAGCATTGATGGCTTCGTATTCCTGACGACACTTTCGATTTGTCGTATGTGAGGAGTAACTGGTTGCAGATGAATTCCCACTACATTGGAATTGAGTGGAGGCCTGACATACTCTGACCGCTTCGATAACCCATTCCGCATTGAGACAGATGTATCTCATAAAACATTTTTTAACGCTCTTCCTCAAAAGTCGCTCGTTTATGGTTCTAGAAGACGTCACAAGCAAATAATCGTCTGGTGCGAAGCAAAATTGTGAATCCTCGAACGAGTTTTACCGGTACCCAATGAGGAAAACGCTGGAAATCTGATGGACATCGGGTGATGTTGGAAGGGTTAAACTACTGCTAATGAAAGCGGTTTACCTGTGCACCACATATTTTTAATAGTTCTGAGTGGTTTCAAAACTCTTGAACTGAAATACTAAACGAACAGAACTTGACTATGAGAAAAGAATGCAAATATGTCACGACTTTTGTGTTTCTTCTTCAAACACCGAAAAAAATTTCTCCTGATTGTATTCCATTGTGAATTAAAACCCGAAAATTAATCCTTCCTCCTTCATGTCGTTCCTCTGTATTCATCCACTTCATTGCTAACATCCAGTGTCGGCAGTATATTCTCATGCTATCACGTTAAGAATGGTAAAGCTCACGGCGTTGGTCAATCCCTGAGGATGCGTCATGCATTCGACTTCATTAAGCATCGTTTGGAGGTGATTAAATGCGTACATGGCCTTAACAATGACTCTCGGTGGCCTACTGATACATCTAGCCAGTGCTGCTATCCTCCCAGACAAGTCTACTACCAATTCGCCGATCCTGGAGGAGTGGAAAGCTTGGTGAGCCATGGGCGCAGGGACCGATTCCACATGTCTGTCGCAGGGCCTCCGACCACCGCGCCACATGCTATCAAGTTAGTTGTGAAAAATGGAGGATTTCTCGTAATTTTCGAGAAACTCATGTTTAAATACATTAATTAATACTATGTTTAACCGCATTCACGACCATCGCCACTTTCCCGTGTCAAGCTCATCGGATCAGAATCGAAGTGCACATTGAAACGAATACACACGACCTGTCAGCCCTTGAAAGGGGATGGCGTACCGGTTCCTTGAAGTCACTGTCCCATTACTCGCTTCGTTAACGTAGTTTCTGTTTTTCTCTAACTTCCACTTACTCACTATGTCTCTTTGTGCATGTTCTCATGTTCTAGGATACCTGTTCATTGTGATGAGGAAACGAGATCGCCCGTTATCTAACAATGATGTTATTAGATATTCCCATGGTTTTGTACGACAGTCGAAGTGCATTTGTGTATTTTTCAAGTTCTTTTCTCTCTTTTTTTATATCCAACGATTTTATTCCACCGTGCGAAAACGGTGGAATATTAATACATTCTTTAGTACATTAGAATTTGCTCGTGTATGTTTCCAAGCAAGCAACGCAGTGGTTAGAGGTTCTCTGCAATAAGCATGGCTTCGATCTCTCGTACCAAACTTGGCACACTTCCGTCCCAAAGCAAATTCAAAATGTTCTCTGGATTTTTGTGAACAGCGGATGCGAGAAAACGAGTCGAATACAGGTGCTTGGATCCGCACAGTGTGATACGGGTAACGTCGGATCTTGTATTTTTTAAAATTTTTATAAAACTTTTACTCTTTAAACGACCCATCTCCACATCTACTGTGTGGATCCCTGCACTTCTTACATTTAATTCCTTTTCTGGCGTCCATCGTCCACGATGTTCTTCCAGGTTGTTGCATGTGCCTTCGTCTACTTCTTTGGTGATTACTCTTTCACCACGAATGTCGTTGAATGCTGGTCGAACCGATTCTTCCTGGATTTTTGAGGAAGTCCAGCTAAACCGTTACCAGTTCGATTGCATAGAGCGATTTTTCTCCGGACAGGTCCGGTCCTAACTTCCCGATCCTGGAGGGACAAGTGGCCAGGTGAGCGCCGCGGCGTGATCGAACCAGAGCTGTGCTCGCGATGACCGGCGTCGCTACCATCGTCCTACCCGCTCCCTAAGTCATGTATTAACAACGATAACAATAATAATAACAGTAATAATAATAATAATAACAATAATAATAACAGTAATGATTTCTAACCTACTTGGATGGCCTGTCCTCACTGGTTATGGGGCCCTAGCATAACCACCACCTTTTCAGAGTTTTGGTAGTTTAGACATCATGGAGTCACGAGGTCAGCCATGTCAAAGTTTACTCCAGATCTTCACCGGCAGTTGCCGCCCTTGTGGATTGGAAGGAGATTTGCCACCATGCCACTAGTTTGGTACCAGAATGGTGACAAACTGATCCTGATGTTGGTTTACTCATAGCTAGGCTTCCTGATTGAAACGTCGGACTCCTTGTCAGTTTAGGAGACCTTGCCAGAGGGATGAATCCCCCACTGCACATCGCAGTCCGTCACCGAGGAACACCTCCCAGGTACGATTAGACGGTAAACCATTGGGACGAATAATAAATAATTTCTAAACGACTTCATGAAGTTGACAGAGACAACGGTGACTACGCGAGACTCCTCCGGACCGCCCATAGGCCGCCTCGCAACAACCGCGCGCGGGCGCGTCACCACTCCGCTTCGTCTGTTTCGAATTTCCCTGCGTATCCGCCACTTCGCTGAGTACCTGCGCGCGTGCGTCTTTCAAACGGAGAGAGACAGATTGCGGCTAAGCCCTTGGTCCCTGCGTAATGGCAGCGCTAGTGTTTCGTTTCGAAAGTCCGTTAAGGAATGTTCAATTAAGGTTTCGTACACTTTGTGCTTTATTAGGGGCCTTAGAGCTCTTCATTGTTTAGTTAGTAGTTTTAAGATTTCCGTCTGCGTAGTGGCATTCAGTTGGGTTGTATGAGCATTGAGCTACGAAAGGAAAGAAAAGTTTTTGTTTAAAACATCATGAAACATTTGGCCCTAAGGATAAAATGAAAGCGTTTTGCTATATTTATGGAGTAAGATAGGCGTAATCATTTTCAACTGCTACTTGGTTTCGCTTTGAAAGTGGAGGTCGGGAGTGCTACTAAGGAGCTCTCATCGGGATTGAGTTACTGTTATTCTCTTTCTTTTTTCTTTTCCTTCTGTCTTTCTTTTTTCTTCATTAGGCGAATAAATTTTCGATAACACTAAGTTCTTTCTGAAAGCAACTGCTAAATTGGTTTAAGCTCCCGTGGTTTTCGCTGAACGATTTCGATTACATCATTGTTATAAACCTTTGCAGTTTTTGATCTGTCATGTCGGAGCCGAAACCCGTCCAAGTATTGCAGTTGGAACCGGCAAAGGAACTTGTTTTTCAGGGTGGGTGAGAATTTTTTGAAAAGTTGTTCATTCAACTTGTCGTGTTTTGCTATTATATTAGGTATGGCATTACTTATGTTAGGTATGCCACTACAGAACACATTCTTCGAAAGGATCCACTTTCTGTTAGATGAAGTGGTCGTTTACTACCCGTAGTGTGGAAGGCAAACCTCGTAACTTGTTTGTGATGAAAGATTGAAGAAGGAATATTGATAGTTTTGATCAATCTGCTGAGTGTTTCATCCGGCATGAGTATTGTAAAAATGAGTTCGTTGATTTCTAAAACGACGTTTGTCGCGATAGCCTATAAAACAACCAGTTGATAAAGTCTTCTGTTGGTGTCACATATGTTTTATATTTCAATACTGAAAAAGCCTGAAATTTCTTATGCTTGTTCATATCGTTAACTAATACTATTTAGATTATTGAAACATATTTGAACTTCGATGAAGTAACTGAATTTGGAGAGTAAGCTTATATTTTCTCGATGAGCAGACACCTTTTTGTTAAGACAGCATTTGTTCGGCAGTACTTAACGCTTCGATTGTTTCTCTTTAAAACCTGGCAAGGAAGAAGTTGGCACGCTGTCTAGATGGCCAGATACCTCCATGAGGTAGCAAAAAAAGTTGAAAGTCAAAGTCTTAATCGAAGAGTAAAAAAAGAAGGATAAAGCCCTTGGCGTTGATTAATCCCTGAAGGGTGCACTATGCATTCGATTTCACTGAGCATCTTTTGGAAGTGGTTGAATGCATATCTGGCATTTAAAATGGCTCGCGGTGGCCTACCGATATATTTAGCAGGTGCTGCTATGCTCTCAGACAAGTCTGGTACACTTTACCAACCCCGGTGGAACAGAAGGCTTGGTGAGACTGGGGCGCAGAGATCGATCCTATGTGTGTTGCAGGGCGCCTACGATAACTGCGCCATACGCGCCTTAAAAGGAAAGTAGCTTTTAAACACGTACTTTTTCAAAATATGTCTTCCAGTTATTGACAGGGACCCACCGCAGAGGGTTTACGTAGGTCAAGCATGTGCCTTCTTTGAGTTAAAAATTAGTCGGAGATATTGTGCGAGATCACGCGTGACTATAAGGCGTTCAAAGCTCTGAGGTTAATCATTCGACTTCAGGAATTTATTCAAGAAACCTGGAGAAGTTTTATGCACTCAAGTCTTAGATCGCTTCTGCTGTAAGCTTCCGTGTCCTGTGAAGTAGCTTGTTTGATATAACTTCAATGATGCTGAGATATTCGTTCCCCACCGCATACACCTGCGGTCCGGAGTTTTGCAAATATCTCAGCATCATTGGAATTATATTTCGCAATGTATACCCTGTCGTTGAAAAGAGTAGGTTCTGGCCAATATATTCGGCCCATCACATTTTATAAAAGATCATTCAACGTTTCTACCGTCCGGGCAAATCCAACAATTTTGCATTGTACATGCACGGTCATACAAGCAGCTGTGAAATAGCAAGTGTTATAGAATGCTCAATGATAGTTGAGTCCCTTCTACTCACTTTTTGAAACTGGCCTTTTTAGGCGCCACTATGCTTCTTACTTATTTTCCTTGAATCACCCGGCCTTGCATATTGTTCGGATTCCAGCACTTGGACTCGATTCGTTCCCTCGCATCCACCATCTACAAAGATATTCGAACCTTTGCGAGTGGGTTGGACTGCTGTTTGAGGGTTTACATCAATGAATGTTGTCCAGTCCTGATCGAGTTGAGTATTCCTAGAATTCCGTGGTAACCATGCTAAGTCGTTACTACGTGGATAAACGAGGATAAGCTAACCTCTGACAAGGCTGGTACCAATTTCGCGTCCTTAGGTAGAAGAACAAGCTCTCGGCGTTGATCAATTCCTGAGGGATGCACCATGCATTCGACTTTATTAAGGATTGTTCGGAGGTGGTTCAATGCCTGTTTGACTATTAGAATTACTCGCGATTGCTTACTGATTTATCGAGCCAGTGCTGCTATCCTCCTAGATAAGTCTGGTACCAATTTTCCAAGCCCGGAGGGATGAAAGGTTTGGAGAGCCATGTGCGCGGGAATCGATTCCACGTGGGTATTACAGGGCACCGCCGACCACTGTGCGATACGAGCTCTCCCCTACACCCTAGGGTGTTAAGAGGAATGGTTTTTGTAACATTGTTACTGGAAATTAGCAGATTTTTACGGTGATAGAATGGGTATACTTGTACCTTGTAAATAATTGTATGGGTACTCCAGCAGTTTTTGCGTCGATTGGAGAGATTCATTTCAAGGTAAAAATGTTTGTAAGAACATGATGGGTTATATTATTTTCCGCCATCTAAGGAGCATTTATGGTCCACAGCGAATGTATTGCCAGTGGTTTAAACGTTAATGTTGGGAATGGAATTCTTGACATTTTTTCATTTTGATTCATCTCCATCCATTATGTTTAAATCAGTTAAAAGTTCGATTCTTTTCTGTTTTGCCTATCTGGAGTTTGCTTATGCATATGTAATTCCAGGTCCTTTTACCGACATCGTCAATGCTCACCTGCAGTTGAAGAATCCAACTGAACGAGCTGTATGTTTCAAAGTAAAAACTACTGCACCAAAACAATATTGCGTTCGTCCAAATTCGGGTATTAATGAGTTGTCATACTTAGCTGTCAGACGCAAAATCTCAATGTGTTTGATGTTAGGCATTCTTCCCCCTAGCGGTTCGAAAACTATCACAGTCATGCTCCAACCAATGGATGGTGTTCCTACTGATGTAGCACGTCACAAATTCATGGTTCAGACATGCTTTTGTCCATCGGGTGATGTAGATCTCGAGAATATATGGAAAGTATGTATTCTGGATTTTATTTTCTAGTCTATAAGATTTCTGCATGGTTTGGATCTGATCCAGTTTTCCTACTTAGACAATCCCGTCTTCTGAGTTGATGTACAGCAAATTAATGGTGGTATTCCAACAACGTGGGGATGATCAGCAGGTGGTAGTCAGAGAAGAAGCTCCGTCGGCTGTTTCTTCTATAAGGTAGATATAAATAGGTCATGTTTTTACGTATATGTTTTATCTATAGCTCCGTACAGACAGTAAAATTGTTTATTGTTTCGTTAATTTGTCTACTTTTCTTATGACGTTTGCTAAAACACGCTCGCTTCAATGCTTTTGTTCCCGAATGTAATTGTCTGTTCAACATGGGAAAGCATAACGACGCTGATCCACTGGTTCAGTCATGGTGATGGGTTTTTTGCTCTTCTTTGCTGAGGTTCGTATCTCGAGCAACAAAGCTTTTGAATAAGCTAAATTTCATCCATTAAGACCCGTTGTTGTTCCTTAACGCATCGTTGTTATTTGCGTCTGCAACGCTTTTATTAGAACATTTGTTTTTTTAATTCTCGTTTTATCTTCTTTCTTTGTGGATAGGGTCCTTGAATGTTTAAGAGTATTAAAGTTTGTATGTCTTTAGAGAAATAATGCTTGTTTCATTCTATATGTCAATTTTCACCTTAAATGCTTAGGTTATGAGAATATTATCGACAATAATTCAGCAGCCGTTCTCTTTCGCCGCTTTGTTGCACTTTTCGTTTTGATTTCTACGTAATAAATCGAGGTTTTCTTCAGCCCTGTTGCCACCAACAATGCACGATCTTCTGTTTCTTCTGGAGGAAATCGTATTTATGTGGGTTATTTGTAAACTTCTGTGGACTTGAATTGTCGTTACGTCATTTTATATATGTACTGTATAGTTACAAATATTTCAACTTCTTTGTAAAAGAAGGTAATATGGCTTTTTTTCGCTTTGTATTCACTTTTTCTACTAGCGTATATTTAAGAACTTATGTTCTTATATTCGTTTTTAGGAACTTGAAGAGAAGTTAAAAAGTGAGATAGAATTGCGTTTGAAGTCTGAAAAGGAGCGGGCGGTGCTACAGCAGGATCTCGACGACTTGTTTAATGTAGGTGTTTTTATTTCTGGCGCAATGAAGATAATGTGGTTTAGTAGTAGATTACTAAATTGTGTTGATGTGTTTTCAAAACGAGTTTGTATTCTGAAAGTGAGAGAGCTGTTGATAGTCATACTACGGTCCCTGGTTTCCCTTTTTCGTCCTGCTCCTCTGATCTGGTAAACAACTGTTGTGGAAAGCCGTGCGTACTGGTTTCAGTCGCGTAGATAGTCTTACTGGTTTTCCACTCATTAATTAAACTACTGTACATAATGCGAAGTAAACCAGTGTGCAGATTACTAATTCCAGTGGAAAATGGTCGGATTAGAAACTATCAAGACTAGGGCCTTTCTGTTTCCTCATATAATGCAGTCGCACTTCCATGAAAAGTCGCTAATACAATGACACTTCCAAATGATTTCAAACATCTCGCTGAAAACGGTGCGATCAAGCTCGTTTTAGTACTGACCGTTATATAATTTTTGTCCAACAAACGGTGCAAGTTGTTTCAACCTTCTAACTGTTTGCTTGCTGAACTTTCGGAAAAGCATGGTTTTCTTACGCGTTTTTGGTATCAGAATAGCTCGAAAGACCGACTTTCTATAAACCTCGGCATAGATAGTTGATATATTTATTCATATGATCTTATAAACTGATCTCCTTAAGCTGACGTGAGGTTGGTACAGGTCTTCGTTGTCGTTGTCGTTGTTTTTGATATTGTTGGTCGATGGTTGACGTTTCGGCTACTTCGCCTTCCTTACTCTTCCACACGTAACATCACGGCTCTGAGGATGGCGAAGTCGCCGAAACGTCAACCATCGACCAACAACATCAAAAACAACGATATCGACAACGAGACCTGTACCAACTTCGCGTCAGCTTAAAAAGGTATCAGAATACATTTCATCTAGGTGGGTGCGGTTACCATATGGGGATTTTTCGTACTAATTTTAGGTCATTTAGATTTTTTAATATTTTAGTTGCAAGATGAAAAATTTTAGACGTTTCTTGGAAAGTGTTTATATTTGGTGTGCTCTGCGGAAACAATGCATTTAGGATCGTTGTCTTACATTATTTTCAACGAAACTTTGTTGTTTTAGAGGCACAGAAAGCTGCAGTCTGCCGCAACGATGCAGACCCAAGAGGGTGGGACTCCTACTATACAGGTGATTTGTTCGGAACGTCTTTTCTTTTACACTGTAGAGAAAGTTCAATTATGCTGGCCCAATTATTACAAGCCCTATACCGTATTCTTTCTCTATCAGGAATGCTTCAAGTACTACTTCCAGTCGTAGCGATTTATGTAGCCTATCTAATATATTAAATCACTAACTGCTTTCAGGTCATTCTACTCGCAATAGCCGCCTTACTGATTGGTCTTATTGTGGGGAAATTGTACTAAGGTTGAGGTGATCGATCTATAAGTGCGCCGCCATGCTGTGTTGTTTGTACCCAATTTATGATCACGCCTTCAATTCTCTCATTGCTACTTTCCGTTTATTCTTATTGAGTTTTTGAATCACTCAACTTTTTTTCTGTAAATGGTTGCGTTTACAACACATTACACTTATGATTTCTATTTGCACAATGAGTTCTCTCCTGACTTCGCGGTTTAGGAATAGGCAGTCAGTCGATAACGTTACGTTACAAATCTCAGAAGTTAGCCCACATCAAGTACACCGGTTGTTTGTTACCTTCTATTAGGAACTTCCTAAGCCACTAACATTTCACTAATGTTAGGTGGATTACTTATCTGACACCATTCTCTCTAAAGTATTTGTCTTCATGTAGTTTTTTTGGGTATCAGTGATGAAGATTTTGATGTCTCTTTGTTTATTATTTGCCTGTTTATCTACTTGTGCTCCTAACAGTTTTTATATATCAAATTTTATTTATTGCATGAAGCTCCCATCTTGAGGAAGTCGATTACACTTTTCTGGTCATTTCCTCCGATATTAGTCTTTACAGTGTTTCCCCATTGTTTTCCCTTCTCTTATTCATGGATTAATGAAGAAGGTTTCAGTTGCTGAGAGTGTTTAAGAAATGTCAGGAAAAAAGAGAAGAAATATTGAGCCTACGGTGGAGGATCTATCTGCCGTTGAGTTCGAAAGTTCTGAGGAGGTGGAGGTGATACCAACGTTCGATGCCATGGGATTAAGGTTTGTTATCCAGTATAGAGGTTTTTGTGATGTAGTTTTTCAAGGGATTGTAGTAGTGATGGGAATCTTGTGACACCTTTTCGTTAGCTTCAAGCTTTATCTTGTAGTGCGTTTTGCATTGTTTCAAGTTGTGCTGCATTTGCTTGTCGCCCGCAATGCTTTATGACGACATAACTTCAGAATTCACTAGAGTAGTTGACATGTTTAAGAGAACCTCTCCTTCGTGGAGTCTACTCGTACGGTTTTGAGAAACCTTCAGCTATTCAACAACGAGCCATAAAGCCGATTCTGAAAGGTCGCGATGTCATAGCACAGGCACAGTCTGGTATGGGTTTTTTGAATTGTTAGATTTGACATGAATATGTAGAAATTTTTAGGTACCGGAAAGACTGCGACATTTTCTATTTCTGTGTTGCAGTCGATTGATATGGATCTGAGGGAATGTCAAGCTCTAATTCTTTCACCAACACGTGAATTGGCTGTTCAGATACAGAAGGCTAGCGGTTTTTATTTGCATAAACAGATGTAACGTGAAAGTTCATCCATGACGGAAAACTTTTGATGGTTGAAAATCTCGGTAATGGACGTTTCCATTCGTTTAGGTTGTTTTGGCTTTGGGAGACTATATGAACGTGCAGTGTCATGCATGCATTGGCGGCACAAACATTGGAGAGGACATCCGTAAACTCGATTATGGACAACATGTTGTTGGTTATTTCTCTTTATTACAGTGACGGATATTGTTTGAAGCTAGTTTATCTTCTATTCAAAACAGTTATGCAGAGTCGTGGTGAAGAAAAACCTTACACGTTTTTGAATTTAGGTATCTGGAACACCTGGTCGTGTGTTTGACATGATTCGCCGCCGTAATCTGCGCACTCGTTCTATAAAACTGCTTGTACTCGATGAAGCCGATGAAATGCTTAACAAAGGTTTCAAGGAGCAGCTGTATGACATCTATAGATACCTTCCTCCCGGAGCTCAGGTAAGCTTATCTCGAAGAGTTTCTTCTAAATGAACTACTTTCGTATGGTTTTCATGTAGAGTTCACAGGTATTTTTGAATTAGGCTAATGAAAGCTTTGGGCGCAGCGATGCAAAGGTAGAAATGGGTTTCGGAAATGTTCCGATGATAGAATTCGGTGTAATACTGTGTAGGCTTCAGTGAAAATGTTAGAGTGTGAATATTTATTTCGACCATCTTAGCTTTAATGATGCTGAGGTATGAAATGCTGAGATATTTGCAAAACGGGTGATTGCTGATGGCAAAAAAAGATCGATAGAACTAGCTGAGATACACGGTAAGCGAAAGATCCGGATGGTGTAGTGGTGAAGTGCGCTGCTCCCCGGTACGGACAACAGCGCGTGTTCGTTCTCCATTGCATCCACCTGTGGTCCGGAGTTTTGCAAATATCTCAGCATTTCATACGAGTTATATTTCGCAACATAACAACATTTCGCCATTAAGAAGAAAAAGGCAGTAAATAAAAGAGTTAAGATGCTGAGGTATTTGCAAATCCTCGGACCGCTGATTTCTGCGGTGGGAAACGATTATGCTATTACCCTTTCCGGAGACTAACACATTCACGGCTTATAGTAATATACTGTACACTGTGTATACCTTCAAATATAATTAAAAGGTGTTATTTATACTATTTATGTGGATATCCACAACATGTACACATTTGTTTTTGCTCTCTATAAGTGGCGTTTACTTCTTTTATAGGTCGTATTATTGTCTGCAACCCTCCCGCATGAGATTCTTGAAATGACCAGCAAATTTATGACTGATCCGATCAGAATTCTGGTGAAACGTGATGAGTTGACGTTGGAAGGGATTAAGCAGGTTTGTCAGCTATTAATACTGATAACGTATATGTTTTACTACAACCCGTTGATGAACACCTTATAGTTCTTTGCGTTTTCCTGCCAATTGTTTCGCCAATCTGATTCGTCGTTTTCGAATTTATTCTGTAAGTTATTAAACTTGTCATTGTTTGCAGTTCTTCGTCGCTGTGGATTGTGAAGAATGGAAATTTGACACACTTGTGGATCTCTACGATACACTTACCATCACACAGGCTGTGTTGTTTTGCAATACTCGTAGAAAAGTTTGTTAATGTTATGGTATTACCTCAGCCATCACTTTGAAATCGCGGGGTGGGTTAGTGTTTAAAATCTACTCTATGTTAGGTGGATTGGTTGGCTGAAAAAATGAAAGAAGCCAACTTTACGGTATCGTCTATGCATGGTGATATGGAGCAAAAGGAACGTGAACAAATCATGAAGGTGAGTCCTTAGTTGGTAGTTTAACCCTAAGTACTGTTGCCTACAAACTCTCACTCTGCCACTTAATTTCATTCACTGAAGGTTTGCGTTTTAAGGATTTTCGTGCTGGGAACAGTCGTGTGCTGATATCAACTGATGTTTGGGCTCGAGGTCTTGATGTACCACAAGTTTCATTGGTTTGTTTTCCGTTTTCTTAGTTTTGGATAGGAAGATCATCAGCACGTTTCTCGATCCCGTTTGTTTAGTTTCATTTGTTCCCTTTATTATTAAGTGACGAACTGTTATAGGTTATTAACTATGATCTTCCTAACAACCGTGAGTTGTATATTCACCGTATTGGTCGTTCTGGCCGTTTCGGAAGAAAGGTCAGCCTACCTCTTAATTTACTGCATAGATCTGTAACGATGGAACGTTTACAGTCAATAAGATCAAATAAATTCTTGTATAGAAAAAGAGACACCATGTACTCTTTTTCAGGGTGTAGCTATCAATTTTGTGAAGCATGACGATGTACGTATTCTTCGTGATATTGAGCAGTACTATTCAACTCAGATCGATGAAATGCCAATGAACATCGCCGATATGATTTGATTATCCCGCTTTTTGTTATTCGTATCTTTTGTTGTTTACAGTGGGGTCCAGCGCTTCGCTGTTCGTTGAGAGCATACATTGCTTAAGTGCTCGTGTGTTCACCTATTTTACTCCATGTAGTGGTTTTTAAGGAACCGTACAGCTTTCTTCTGTTGAATCATAATCGTCGAATGTCCGTTCATTCATGTTGCACTATGTTGTCTCGCATCCTCATAGAGGTTTTTTTTTTTAGGATTTTCCTTTCTTTTCGACATTTGCGATCGTACTGCTTAAAATTACTGCACTTTTTTGTTATTGTAAGATGTTTGTTCGATGTCAATAATACATGAGGTTGTGTTTGATTTTCCTTTGATGGTAAAGGTAAGGTGTAGTTACTAGAAATATTGTTTAAAATGGCTAACAATGTTTAAAAAAAGCCATAGCATCCATCCTTTTTAAAATAAAATCTTCAGATGTAGGGACATTTTGGTGTTTTTCGGATCCCAGGTTGATTCCTCGTAATATTGTAGAAAGCTTTACCATGGTGTTACCATGACATGTAATCTGTTTTCTCTAGCGTCTAATCGTCCCGAAATGTACAAGATTGGTATCGAACTACAGTTCTGGTCTGCCCGGTCGGTAGTTTTTTGAGGACATTGTGCAGTCATTTGGACCCTCCCAGGGCATAGCATGTGTGGGCCGATGAAATTTGCACCACACGGTTTAGGGATTTCTGTACAGAGTGGGAGCTCCAACACTAAGGTGATCATAAGTCATAAATAATCATAAGTGTTTGTTGATTGTTAGTTATCGTAGGTTTGAGTTCTTATTAATGCAATTCATTCGGGAAAGGAGAGAAAAGTGAATATCATTATCGATTTGTTTTCTACCTGAGATTGCGGTGACAGTGACGGCTTGGTTATCTCTGCGATCTTGCATAAGATCTGTATGATACAATTACGTATCGGAGCTAGCACTGTTGCGAACGGTATCAAGTGACATGCTACTGAGGGGAGACATCGGAGTTCGTTTTCGATGCGGAACGCTGATTAACCTAGAAGGCGATGACTTGGATTGCCCCTTTTTAATCGAGGACTCCGACAGTATTTCCCACTGGTTTCTTCAGATCAGTTGCATAATTTTTGGTAGTGTTTTCATTATGGATTAACGTTGCGTTTGTGTGGTTCCCAGCAAATTCGAGCGGACACTAGCAGATTCTTCATTCGTTTTGTCAACTTTGCAATTCTCCACTAGGCTCTCCAATCGTTCAAAGGACACGGGGGGCCCTCATATTTTTGCTCCTAATCGTCATCGCCTCGGTAAGCTGATAGCCACGTTGGCGCAGCTCATTCATAGTTATTTTTCACCATGCGTCCAGATAGAGTGGTGCCTACCTCCTCAATTTGAGAGTTCCCACTGAGGAATGAGGAATCATCATTCTAGATTACCATTAAAGAAATGTCTAAACCATGAAAAGTGGGTAAACTATTCATTGGTGTGTTTGTGTCGAAGAACAATGGTGTGGGACAACTAATCTTCGTGGTGTGTAGATACCGATGTGCTTTTAATTCTTTCATGCACGCCTCATTTATTTTCTAGTTTAGTTTTCAGTTGAGTTTTGACAAGTGCATTTTAGTTTAAGTTTTGGAGGTCGGGTTTTGGCTGAGATCCGGTTTTGATTTTGTGAGAAAGATGCGTTCAAACAGCATTGAAACGCTCCTTGGTCTTCATATAATGTGTTTGGCCTTCTCTACCCATGTCATTGCGTAACACGGTTGGAATTATAACACCGGATAATTCTTTATATTCTTGTTGAACAGACGCAAGGTGTTATTTCATTCTTTATTATGGGAAAACTGTCGGTTCGGCGGATTTCATCTTCCTCAAAACCTGGAAAGGTCAAGTTGACCGCAATCTATCCAACCAAAGATCTCCATAACCAGACGGGGAAAACGCTAAACCAACATTTTGATTCTCTTTGGTTATGGAGGTGCTTGGCTGGTTAGATTGCGGTCAACTTGACCTTTCTAGGCTCTGAGGAAGGCGAAATCCGCCGAGACATTAGCTTGTGCGTGGTGAAGAATAAAATAACATCTCATGTTTTGTCAGCAAGAGTATAAAAAGATTATTGGATCAGTGCCGAGTCTAATAGAATGTTGGTCTTGGGAATTATGACACTGAAGTTAAGTGGACTAATACCGGAGCTGTTCCATGTGGTTTTGTGCACAAAGAAGTTTTAGGCCATCTTTTGTAAAGGTGAATTAACTCCAGTGGCTCCAGTGTGCGACGCACATCGTAGAGAGCTAAACCAAGTTGTTTTAATAGGTTTACGTTTACACTGTTAATGTTTGGTTTGTTTATGTTTATGGTTCATGGTTAGTTCGTGCTTCTGTTTTCTGTGACATTATCTTTTCGAAAGCTCATGTGTTTTTCGGTGAAGTATGTTGATCATGGACGCTATGAATATCTAAAGAACAAGCCCTCGCGGAGATGGCAGTAAAGGATAAAACTCAATGCTGTGGGCGTAAATGGTGTGTCGGTGATCCATGTGGAATTGCCTGTGCCGCTATTACATGGTAAGAACTGCTTTCATCTTTTTATTCCGTTTCTTTGTTGTGCCGAACACGATTTTTCCACCAATGCAAAAGTACCTTTCTTATCGAGCCGTTCAAAAATTGGCTGGGAGGCGGATAGCCTTCCCGGGGTAGGGTTTGCTGAGCAGCGATAGGAATCGGCTTCATTTATGAGTGCCTGTCTTGCATTAGCGGACTGCGCTTTTCATAAATGAGGTCGCATGATGAGTGCCAAGTTTACTAATGCAATGCAGGCACTCACAGGTGAAACCGAACCCCATCGCTGCTCAGCATATCCTTTTTATATTGCTCGTCTTACGGGATAAGGCTCTATTTTGCTGGTTTATAGTTGACTACCAGGAAAGAGAGTTATTCGGTAATGGTACGAATAACTTAGGCGGAAAATCATCAGGCATTCAGTTTTGAAGCAGATGTATCGCAGCTTGTAGCAAATTTCCTTAATTTCAATGATGGCCATTGAAATCTGCTTAACTTTGCCAATGGGACCGAGCAGTTAACTAGTTGTTTCCACATTTTATTTCCACTGACCTAAGCTAGAACAGAAGCGCTTGTCGAACTGGGATTCCGTCTACGAAGCCCATGGTTGCCGTGGTAGTCTTCTCACTGGTTTTCTTGGGCACTACGCCACAATTTCGCAAAGATTTTAAAAAGTATTTTGTTACCGATTAGATTGTCGTGTCTTACGTCCACATACTGCGTGAAAGCGGATGTTGACTGTTGAGCTGAAATTGGGAATGAATCAAATAGATTTCGTGAAAATTATTTGAGAACTGTAACTGAATGAAATATGTTTCTTAATGAGAACTTATTTCCTATTATATGGGTTTCACTATCTACTACTGTGGTGATATTTCCGGCATCCTTTTTTTTCTTTTTGTATTGAGGTAGTGGAGTGGTTAGTGATGTCGTCGATCAGGAACCAAAGGTGCTAGTTCGATCCCCGCTTTCCTCCAATCCACGTGGGGGGACGCCTTAACTCGGCAATTTCCAAGATTGAAAGAACAGTGGGTCCGTCAAGCATACTACGACATTTATAAAGAAGGCGAAATACTCAACAAGCAGCTGGAACAACACGCAAAATGTTCGAAAAATTTGTGGACGATGAATGTGAGGGAAACAAGTTAAATGGAAAAAGTACTGGCATTCGTACAGTAGATATGCTAACGGATAACGTGATAGTAATAAAGGATAAAGGGTAAAGCTCTCGGCGTTGATCAATTCCTGAGAGATGCGCCATGCATTCAAGTTATATTAATAACAATAGTAACTTTTCTTTTTTTTTAATTTCCGATATTTTTTTTGTCAAGTGACGCATTTTATTTAGAACATGGGAACTTAATATACTTATAAAAGAGGCGCTATCAACCTGAGGACATATGATTTCATCTTGTTTCTGTTTTCAATTCGTTATAAAAATAGTACAGGGCCTCCAACGGTTTTCCGCCTCGTCGTGTTCCTGGGCGTCGACCTGTGGTGTACAGCGGAGGATTCGTCCTCCTGGCAGGGTCTCCCAAGCCGAGAAGTAGTCCGGCGCTTCCATCGGGAAGTCTAGCTAAGAGTAAAGCATTACTTGGATCTACCACCGTCCTAATATCAAAGTCGCATGGTAGCAAATCTCCCTCTAATCCACAAGGGCGGCAACTGCCTGTGGTGGTAACCACCTGGAGCTGACTTTGGCCTGGCTGACCTCGCGACTCCAGAGAACCACAATGGCTATACTAGCAAAACTTGGAAGCATTGGAGATTATGCTGTGCCCGCACAACCAGTGAGGATGAGGCATCCAATTATCCAATTAATCATAGGCTCATAAAATATGAATTTGGTATTGGTAAAACGACGAAGTTTGTTTCTGTTGATGATGATATGCTTCTAACTTTTATTTTACTTGCAAAAATCCAGCTAAAAGTGAGATATGTTTATTTAGAAGTTTTCTTCAGTTTACATTACTCCTTATCACATCTACTCTACGGATCCCAACACTTTTTGTATTTGATTCTGCTCCTCGTATCCATCATCCATGAAGGTCTTCGAACTTTTTTCATGTGCTTTCAATTGCTGCTTTAGAATTTTCGTTTTCATTGTGAGTGTATAGGATAGTCGTGCTTGAGCGTACCCGCGGAGAGTTGTTTGCAAATAAGTCTGGAATCAATTACCCGACTCCGGAGAAATGAGTGGCTTGGTTGGCCTAAGGCGGGGTCGGACTAGCATCATGCTTGTAGTGAATGGCATCACTACCACTGCGCAACCCACCACCGTTTTAAAAGTTCTTGAAACTGAATTATTTTTGGTGCATTAAGTATATGATCTCATATACACTACTGTGCAAAATATTTAGATATCATTTAGCGCTTGGGTTCCCCGACTTTTATGCCGTTAGTAGTCATCGGTGTGGAGAAAGTAACCTAACATAAACATCTTCGTTTTATCAGGCTGCTTATACTCTACAGCCAGTCCGTGGTGTTTTTGGTGCTTCTACACTCCTATAACGAGCACTGGCTTCACACTGGAGTTAATTTCGCGTTGTTTGAGTCTCTAACAGTGCTGGCACTTCTCAGCCATGTAAAGGTAACCATAAATATTGAGTATTATCAGTCAGATTATATTGGTATTTAGTCATTGTGTGATCATTCCAGACGATGTTAACGGACCCGGGCTCTGTTCCTAAAGGGAATGCAACAGAAGAAAATATTGAGCGCCTACAGGCTGCAGAAGAGTTTAAGGTGCTCGGCACATTTCTCACCTATATTACTCACTTCTCTCGTTCATCACTTTAAAAATAGATGCATATTATTCGCTTTCCTCATCCCTTTTGGCATTATGATACACCGATACTAATTTGACCAAAAGGCTTTCTCTGTAGTCATAGAACAATAATTTCTCCGCATTTGCAACACATTCTGGACAAATAGAATTGATGTAAAATCATACGTGGTTAGAAATATCGTAACCGTCAAACTTTATGCTAAAGAATTTGATCTAGTTACGGAATCTATCAACTGGAATAAAGTCCGCTGTAGTCTATAAGTTATTATCAATAATTTTTGATGCTTACAACTGGTCCTTTTCCTTAAATTTTCCTTTGAGAGCAAACGAGATATTATCAAGCGCTATGTGATGGTATACTCGAATGGATCGTGTGCGGTTACTGCATTTTCGTGAAAATCACTAGATATTTTGAATTTTTTTGCTAGTTTCAGACTTGAACATGGGAACTGCCAATGAATGCATTTAACTGCTTTTGATGTAGCATTGCTTGTGTGCAAAAAATTAAACCACCGTACTAAGAGTAAAAATTAGCCTTCACACTAACGTTTTCTGGTCCACCACTTCTTGAATTGGAATTACGAGTACTAGTTTTTTTTTGTAGGTAATCTATAAGTGCCAAAAGTGCTGCAGCATCAAACCACGCCGCGCCCACCATTGTTCAGTTTGTGATCGTTGTATTCGTCGGATGGATCATCACTGCCCATGGGTGAACAACTGCGTAGGGGAAGCTAATCAGAAGTATTTCGTACTATTCACAGTGAGTCGTATTACTGGATATGGGGCGTGAATTCTTTAGTTGAATGGGAATCGAATTTCTACAACGTAATATTCATATTCGTATACAGCTAGATTATAGTTATGTATATATGTACACACATACAAACATGTATACATACATATACACTAGTATGAAACTGCGTGATTATGTTATATATTGTATATAATGCACTCATACACTATATATGTTACTATACTTGGAGTAGCGCTTACGAGTCTCATACCATGATCTGTAAACAACTGCAGATGCGGGTACAGCTGATTAAAATTTGTTTACGAACACATCCGCCCAACGTGTAGGCGGTCGTCCTAGGAGACGTTTGCATTGTCTTGAAATCCACTCTACTGTTCTTCTCGTCTACCTGTCGTCTGTTCTTATCATTGTGTGACCGGCCTATCTATGTCTCGCTGTCAATGTATATTCTCCTGAATCTCGAAGATGTGACAGATTTCGAAGGTCAGAGCTTCGCATTCCGGCTAGATATTGAGAGTGCCGGCTATATTTCAGAAGACATGGCTCAAGCGTTCTGTGAGTAGTGCGAAGCATTCTTGACGTGGTTAAAGTGTCAACCCACGTCTCTGCAGCGTAACAAAGCACTGGGAGGACCGTAGAATCGAAGAGATGAGCGCGGTTTTTCTGGTCCTTCAATTAGTCGGTGACTTCTTTCAGAGGCCCGAATGCGGCCCAAACTGCTCTCCTTATTTTGTCTAGTTCTTCCTTCATGTTATTTTCCATGTTCATTGGTCGCCCAAGGTATACGTATGAGCTGGCCTCTGCAATCAAGGATCTATACAATTCAATTTTTTCGCATGGGACCATGGGTTTTTTATGAACTGGGTCGTCTTCCAACCAATACGTTGTCCGATCCTCTTTCCCACTTCGTTGAGCTCATTGGTCATCGTCTCTGATTCGCTGGCATTTCTTGAGAAGATGACAGTGTCGTCTGCAAAACGAGGGTTTGATGGGAATATTCCATCAATATGTATGCCTTTCTCATCCTAATCGAGTGATTTCATTATCCACTGCAGTGTGGCACTGAACAGCTTTTTGTGTCGCGCTGCCGAACCCCTTTTCCTATGGGTATGATAAGAGGTCGATGGAAAATCTGTGTTTTCGTAGTGCAGTTCCGATAACAGTTGGACAGAGTCCTTATGTAGGACGGGTCCACTCCTTGGTCGACGAACGCTGATAGGATTGTATTCGTTTCTACTTTGGCAAACGGTTTTTCATAGTCGACAAAAGTTAGGACTGGAGACAATTGGTATTCCCGACAAACTTCGACGACCCTGGACACGGTTTGGATGTGGCCCATGCAGCAAAATCCTTTTCGAAATCCTGCTTGGTCGACTGGTTGCGTCTCATCCAATATCCGTGATATGTGTGAGAGGATAATCTTCGTGAAGACCTTGTAGAGTACGCTCGACAAGCATATGGTACGATAGTTACGAAGATCCCTTTGGTCTTCTTTCTTAGGCAGGATGACCGTGCGCGACGTCCTCCACTGGTCTAGGATTTTTTGCTTTGGAAGGTAGACTGTCATATGATTTGCGAAAAGTTCATGTAAATTGTGGCTTCCAGCTCTAAGGAATTCGGCAGTGATAATATCAGGTCCTGGAGCTGTGCCTCTTTTCATGCTTTCTATTGCAACTCGAACCTCCTTCCAGGTAGCTTTTCTCCAGCGGGGATATTAGGGTCCGGGACGGGGGTTGTGGGACGGGAAAGGTTGGTGCAGAACGTTTCCCCTATTAATTCCATATCACGGTGGGAAGTTTTGACGATCCCATCTTCGTTCATTAGGACTAACAATGAATCACACAAGCTCCGACGGAATTTTTTCAGACTGGTTCTTTTCTCTGCTGCTTCCATTAGTTTCTTCTGCTTGTACCGTTGTACATCTTGCAAAGCTCTTCTGCAGCAGGAATTTATTACTAGCTATGTTAAACGTGTTGCAGTAGGATCAATCTTCAGTTTCCTTCTCTTTTCGAGCAACTCCTTAGTAGTGATGGAGATACGACCCAATCTTCTTGCTTGAGGAGCTGCGGCGAATTCGGCACAGCTTTTCAGTCCTTTGAGAAGCAGCTCGTAGTCTTCGGTCAGGTCTTCTTTAATCTGCCAGTTACGTTTGCATAGGACTTCGTTCAGAATGTTCTCTTCGTATACAGCTAGACTTTTTCCTCCTGGTCGATGAAGAGAGTTCTTTTCCAGCTTACGGTTGGATCGAATCTTCGCGCGAGGAAGGCGGTGATCGGAACCAGGACAGAATGACGGGACTACCGATGTATCAAGTAGGCACCGTCTTCTGTTTGTCAGAACGTGGTCAATCTCCGCATGAGTGATGCCGTTGGGAGACTCCTATGTCCAGCGGCGGCTTTCTTCTGGAAAAACGAGTTTCTATGGAAGAGACGTGCTGCTTAAAGGAGTCCTAAGAGGCGGTTCCCATTCTCATTTCTTTCTCCAAAATTTCCGATCCTGCATTCGCTATTGTTGCCCTTTTCTATTCTGACGTTGAAGCTTCCAACAACAAATTTATGATGTGCTTTGTCATTGCGGATGACTTTCTCCAGCTGATAGTAGAACCCATTTATTTCGTACTCAACAGCCGCGTCGGTCGGTGAGTAGCAGTTGATGATAGTGATCTTCTTATGATGCGACAGTTAAAGACGGAGGACGGCTATGCGAGGAGAAAGGATCTCGTATGAGTCGACGAGATGGCCAATGGACGGGTGGACGTCAAAGCCTACTCCGCCGACATTTCGTGACGGTACCTTGTCTCCATGGATCACACGAGTCTCGTTGTTTAGTTGGCATATGTCGGTCTTCTTGATTTTTGTTTCTTGCAATGCGATCACATGAAATTTAATGATACCTGCGGCTACAAGAAGGACGTGAAGATCGGCGTCTGTGAAGAGTGTTCTGGCATTATACGTGCATAGTAAGAAATAATGTCCATGGCGTGTAGTGCGTGTGTTCGTCAGATCCAGTTCCAATGACATCCTGCGAAATCCGAGATTTTCTGGTCTCTCACTGGTCGTCTCACCGCCTGGCGTCATAGACGGGGGAACCCACTATACGGGGTACTGAGGCTGGCCTATTGCTGGTCGTGCAACTTGGTCCTCCCTGGAGTCCTGATTTAACCTTACAAGGGCGTATCTAGGTCTTCAGCACGATGCGAACTGAGGGAGCTGTGTTTTCGGCGACGAATCCTTCGCTCGGTCTTCCTACTAGCTGATTTGGAGAGATGTTAAAACCGAAATCAGAAACGAAGGTAGGAATGAAAAAGTAACCGACCGTTCAAGAATGATGTGGAATCCGAATCCCTCGTATATATGTTACTATGAAGGATAAAAGGGTAAGGCCTCTAAGTCGACTAATCCTTGAAAGATACGCAGTGCATTCGGGTTCATTAAACATCGTTAGAGTTGATTGAATTCATATCTGGCCTATACAGTGACTGGCGGTGGCCTACCGATGTAGCGAGCCACTGCTGCTATCCCGCCGAGCAAGTTTCGTACTGATTTGCCGGTCCCGGATGAATGAAAGGCTTAGCGAGCCTGAGACGCGGGATCGATCCCGTATGTATTGCAGAGCGCCTCTAATCACTCCGCAACATGCGGTCTTATTTGTTACTATGTGCTATTATATTATATATATATATATATATGTATGTATGTACGTATATAAATGTATATGGGAATTGTGTGTATACGGAGAGGTGCGCCTGTAGCGCAGTGGTTTGAGGCGCCTTGCAATACACATGGGATCGATTTCAGTGACCAAGGCTAACCAAACCTTCCATGACTCCGAGTTCGACAAATTAGGGCGAAACTTATTTGGGAGGGTAGCAGCACTGACTCGATCCATCGGTGGGCCACTGCGAGTACTTGTATAGGCCATGCATTCAATCAACTCTAATTATGCTTAATGAAGTTGAATGCACGGCGTATCTATGTTCATGTAGCTGAGTTGGTCCTTTTTTCAGTCAATAGGATCTTGTGAAGATTTTTATTTGACTATATCGAAATGCTGAGAATAACTATAATGTGCACACGTGACTTTTGTTCTGTTTCTCAAGATGTTTTTTTGAGATGCCACATGACCATTGTCTTTAAGTCCTTGATTTCAACGATAGTCCAGTAAATAGTCGGGTCATTATTTTCGAAGCTTCTATATCGAGATTTAAAATATCGCACCAACGATGGTTCGTTCGTTGACGAGAATGTCCCAAAATTGGTAATTAATGTTTCATGAGTATTGCTGCGTTACATCCACTTTCCACTTGTACAAAAAGTTTTCGAATACTGTGTTGATTCGTTTATAAGTACAAGTGGATTGAGTGTATTTGAAGATGGAAATGTCGTACAAACTAGCGTAGTATGATGAATTACAATTTCTAAGTCCTAAGTGGTATATAATCCTGTAAACCAATACCAGGATCCATCACCGTTCTAGTATCAACCCAGTCGCGTTGTGGTAGTGACGATCTGGGGCAGACTTTGACTAGGCTGACCTCGGGACTCCAGGGAACCACAGTGTGTTAACCAGCAAAACTCCGATCCAAGTATCCAAGGTATATAGAACATCGATATAGAGTGAATTGTATTGACAAGTGCCCTATATTTTAATATTGTGAACTCGATCTTTGATGATGTCTAATCTATTGTAGATTTCCATTATATAATATATTTAAAGTTATTCAGCCACTGAATTGTTGTTGAATCTTTTATCCATAGATCCAGTTTTTTGGCCAAAGTTGTGAGGAAAAAGAATGTGCAAATTGAAAAAAAAAAGAAAGAAAAGGAAGAAAAACTGGCTTAGTAAAAGGTGAAACGAAAGACCCGGATGGTGTGGTGGTGAACGCCTTAGCACCCGGAAAGGCTAATAGCTCGTTCGTTCCCTACTACAAACACCTGGTGTTTTGTAAATATTTCAGCATCGTTATGATTGTATCACACATAATACCTTGCCGTGCAAAATTGTAATAGACAGCAAATGAAAACTTAATAACTTGATCAATGCCGAAATTAACAGGACGTCGGTCGTGGGAATTGCTAAATGTTTTAATTTTTTTGCACTTTAATATAATTGTTTCCATTATGCTTTTCTCATATTGTTATTGTACGGTTGTGTAAAGGAATGACATTTAGTTGTACATCGCACTGTTGTCATTCCATGCCCTTTATTGGGGTATCTGGCAGTTTCTGCTCTGTGTCGGGAAGGAGTGGCAAAGTTGTAGTAATCTTGGTCCACCGGGGACGACGTTAATGTTGGTACGTTTTGTTGGAGCTCTTGTAAAGCTTGGAATTGGTTGTTTCTAAATCTTACGTTAACCACAACATTCTGAAGAGGATGTTTATTAACAGTTTTTTTTCTATACAGATCTGCCTAATCCTTTGAGGAAGGTAATGGAGTTTGCAAATAGTGCCTTTGTCAGGTACCTCACACACAGTAGCACTTTAGAATACATGAGTCCATCCTTTTTTTGAGCAGCCGTTTTGGCAATTTGACTTTTTTTCCGTTCTATTGCATTGTCAGTACCTTATTTTAGAAGAAGTTTACTTAGAGCAAATGTAGAAATAAACTGCATTACTATTTGATTCCTAAAGAAATGTTGCTATAAGAGGTACGTATGCTAGTGGTTAGGCTAGTTCAGAACCTTTAAAGAGAGTTACTACAACATTTTTTCTCGTAGCATTCCATTTTCTTTGATACAACTGTGTAAATAGTCCTAAAATTTTCTTGACTTTCGTGACTGATATGTATGGTATTGAATGCACACGGACTGGTTGATCCGTGTACTACGATAGTCAAGTGGCGATTTTACCAGTTTTCGTGTCGCTCTCCTGTGTGGATTTTGAGATTCATATACGAGCACAGGTGAAATATGGCCATAAGAAAAACACTAAGTACGATTGAACCATTTTGTTAAACATGTTCGAATGGAATGATTGTCATTGTTCTATTTACAGTCTTCATGACACCACTGATGTATTGTAGTGGCACACCTATTACCTTGTTCTCTTGTTTGGTCTTTTGGCGTACCAATAGTCTTTCAAATGACATCTGTATTCTTGACTGTTTCGATTAACTTTCGGAACGTTTTCCTGCGCACTAAGATCATTAAATAAAAACTAAAAGTTGGAACCACCATTTAGCCACCAGTGACTTTTATCCCATTATGTAAGCGTTCTGCTGCAGTTGAACCAGTGTTTCGCGACAGTGGTCAGTAATCATTTTGACCATCAAATCGTTTTGCAGAATTCTGCATGCGTCACAGTTTGGTACCATCTGACTCATATACGCTTGCGTTGATATCACCTGTATCACCTGTCGTCCCATTATTGGGTGCCACTAAACATTCTATTTTTTCCTGTCGCTCGCAAGAGTATCACAGGGGTTCTTCTCGCTCTGGGAACTTGTAGAGCATCATATGTTTCTTCAAAGGCTCTCGTAGAGAACTCTGACCATCGGGTGAAGGGTCTTCATGCTGTTCCTTTAACATACTGACAATCCAGCCATTAACGGCTCTTGTCCATCGGTCGTTCATACGCATTACGTGTGAGGCCCACTTTGTCTCTGACAGTTTCGCGTATAGAACTTCGTCTTTAATCTTTAACCGTTAACGTAAGTTGAGACTTCGGATTCCCTCTCTCACACGTGATGAGGAATATTCTTAGCATCATCCCTTCGTTTTTTAACGCTGATTGATCTTTCATCCAGCCTCACGTTGATAATGCACCGGTAGGCTTTCTTTTTCTCTCATATTTTTTTTCTAAGATCTTTATGAAGAAGTTAGCTGTCTAATCGGTCAGTAATCTTTGTGAAATATGCTTGGAGATCTCTTGGAATCCACACTCTGTGTTCGTTTACCAAGTAGTGCAAAATATTTGACTTTATTGTTTTTTCTCACAGCTTATTGCATCACTTCTACTTTGTAGGTCTCAGAATTGTCATTAAACCTTTGTGCAATGCATTGAAATGGTAAGACCAAGTGAATAGTAGAAAGAATAGGTCATGTCACTACAAGATATGAATAAGTCTTCGTGAAATCGGAAAGATGTGTAGTTTTCCAAGGCGTACAAATGGCTAAGCTATCATCAGAAGGTGGTGAAGTTATCGACAAAAAGAACTAGAATTATCCAATAATTTTCTACATGATTGAACTGGCACGAGGTTGGTACAAAAAGCTTGTATTCGGTTAGCGACCAGGTTCGGACCGTCGACTAGGATCAACGCCGCTCCGAAAAAGTGAATGCACCGAAACTTTAGCCGGATAGAAGTTTTTTATGCAAACCTCTTTTCATTTGGATCATGTAGAAAAGTACTGGTTATTCTTTTCAAGTGATTCCATATTCTTGTTAAGTAAGTACTAGGTGTTAATTCATTCTTTATTTACGAAGAAGCCTACGTTCAGTGGATTTCGCCTTCCTCAGAGTCTGGAGAGATCAAGTTGACTGCAATCTATCTAACCAAGTCCCTCCATAACCAAAAAGAGAAAGTGCTAAACCAAGGTATCATTCGCATTGAAAACAAAATAGCAGCTTCTTCCGCACACTCACCGCTTTCTACAAGTCCTCCGCTGAGTATTTCACGTGTAGACCAACCGCGGAGAGTTCACATGGGAACATATCAGTCTTAAACACTGTGTGGGATTAAGTATGATTACGAGGCCTTCCTCCTTACGCTTCATTTTCGGATTCTTGGAGTCTATCCAGAATGCCTCGAGAGTTTCGCGCGCTGGTGATTTCGATTCCTGTGGGAGGATGGCAACTTCTACTAAAATTTTCCCCGTTGTGTCTTTGTGCTCTTTGTGCGCCTAGTAGAATGTTTGCTTTAACCTTAAGTTTACCGAATAGGTGTTCTTTTATAAGAGCACAGAGTGGTCTACCCGTTTCGCCAATGTGTTCATCTCCGCACCCTTTGCAACACATCAGATAAACGAGGCGGTTAACAACTAACCGGCTTTTTAGGATGCTCGGTGGTATTTAAATCACTACTACTGTGTTATCGAGACCTGTCCTTTCTAAAAAACGTTTTGCACAGTTTTCGGAAAACCCAGAGATTTTCCTGTATCTTCAGAATGGTCTACCTTTTCCACCAATGGATTCGTCCTCGCACCCTTTACGAGAGATCGGCTAAACTGTGCCCAAACTAATGCAATCACCACTTCTATCGTTAGCCCCATATAATACGATTTTGCATTGTACATGAATGGTCGCGTGTGGCGCTGTGGTTGGAGGCGCCACTGCGACACACACGAGGAATCGACCCCGCGCCCCTGGCTGACCAAGCCGTCCATCCCTCCGGTGTCGGCAAAGTGGTACCAGACTTGTCTAGGAGGATAGCAGCGCTGGCTCGATGCATCGTTAGGCCACCGCGAGTCATTGTAAAGGCCAGATATGCATTCAACCACCCCCAGTGATACTTGTTGCAGTCGAGTGCATGCCGCATTCCTCAGGGATTGATCAACGCCGAGAGCTTTTTTAGAGCTTTTACATGAATGGTCATACAGGTTGCAAACTAGCTTCTGTCTTAGAGTGCCCCTTCTTAGTCAACGTTTTATAGCTGCAGATATTTAATTTCAAATGAAGGGTAGGATAAGCGGGACCTTACTACTAGATTTTTCGCTTGGGTGTTTGAGTTTTATTGTATACGTTTTCCGACGAGCAGCAGTTTAGTAGCCAATGGAGATGGCTAGATTCCTGTCTGCTGTCCTCCTGTCCACACTGGTGGCTGTTCGAAACATGTTTCGTATAAGCGCACTCTTTGTGTGAGGACCGAGAGGCGAGATGATGAGCAGATATGTACCTCATCGTAGAACGATTAAATAACGTGAACCTCATCGTCACCGTGAGGTGTTTCTGGGCGTCGGACTGCGATGTACAGCAAGGAGATTCGCCCTCTCGGCAGGGTCTCCCAAGCTGAGGAGTCCGGCGCTTCCATCGGGAAGACCAGCTGAGAGTAAAGCATTACTTGGATCCATCGCCGTTCTGGTAACAAACTAGTCGCGTGGTAGCAAATCTCCCTCTAATCCACAAGGGTGGTGACTGCATGTGGTGGTAACGACCTGGGGCAGACTTTGGCTGGACTCACCTCGGAGCTTCAGGGAACCACAATGGCTAAACCTGCAAAACTCCGAAAAATGGAGATTATTCTGGGTCCAGTGATGACGGGCCTTCCACGTTTCCAATTGATAGGTCTACTTTCTCTTACTTAGCAATCATTAAACCTAACACCTTCTTTAGCAATTGTTCAAGAAGTGCTTAGAATGGGAACTTGTTGAACCAGCACTTGATCATGCAGATTTTCAAATAGTACTTCTATAAGATTCAATTTTCAGATCTTTCTGATGTTCGAGGCGATTCTTTTTGCTATCTTTACGTCGGTCATGTTCGGTACACAACTATCAGCAATTTGTAGTGACGAGACTGCAATAGAATCTCTAAAACGGTAAAGAAGTCAAATTTTTTGTTATTTTATGATCAACTTCACACTGTTTGGAACATTCTAAAGACCGAATTTCTGCAGTTCTCTAAGAATTTAGGGTTTGTTAGCTATAGTAGTGAAGCTTTATGACATAGGTTTATGACATTTCCCTAAATCATCCACATTGTTGAAATATCGTTTGTTGTTTTCCTGCTAAGTTCCTTTTTTCTCAGCGGAAGTGAAGATCGACAAAAGGTGTTGTCATGGAAGAAGAATATGCAGTCCGTGTTTGGTGGTCCATGTTCACTTCGATGGCTAAACCCGCTTGTGGAACCGTACGTCAGCAAACCTGCCTTCGAATACTCTGTGTAGTATGGAACTGATTTCTAAATTTGTTTCTCAAGTGAAATTCTAGGCTAGGTATAAATATTTGCAAAGAACAAATGCCACCCATAGAGCAAAAATTCCCATAGTGCTGAACGGTCGCTTCGTACCACTTCAATACGCATCCTGTGTATGTAATCGGTACTCATAAGATGCTTGAGTAACTATGATGGAGCGCTGAAGACGAAATGTGTCATCTCGGTTAGGTAAATTTTCCCGCTCATTGGTGAATATGTTGTATTAGAAATTGTACCGATGACGCGGTATTTTATGCAATCTTCTCTATTCATAACTAGAGTTATTGGCCAGTGCTTCGGTGCTTAAATACTCTTCTGTTCGTCCTGTACACTGCACTCACTGTCCACTGTTGTTTGAAATCCTAGGCGTAAATACTTTCAATCCATTACAGGAGTCTTTTTGAAGCTGTGTTAAAACGACTCTACGAATCTCCCTTGTTGAAGGCTCATCGTCGTGGTTGCTAATTCCATTCTCTCTAACGGGTTAACTTTATTGTTTCCTGCAAGATGTTTTCGTGTGCTCTTATACCTTTGAACATGTTTAAGAAATCAATAGTAACTATATTGTAGAGTGAATAAATATGTACTTGATCTGTGTATCAGGTGTTTTCTAAGGAGAGAACCTTCACGATAATATATGGGAAAGTATTGAGTTAAGCCTGCTCTGTCCTTTAAGCAGTACTTTAGCACTGCATGTCCATATTTATCTCGAAAATAAGGTCGTACAGTTGTTACTGAAATCACTGCTTTTTTCTTAACTTAGTTTAGGTCGTTGATTGCGTGCGTGTAATACAGCTATACTCATTATTTGCGAAGAAAAGAAAAATGAGCGATTCTGATTATAACGTTATAGTTTACCAAACAGCGTTATTGATGTTAAGAGGTTCTATCCTATGCTCTATAATGGTGCTGAGATATTTGCAAAATTACGGACCGCATGTCTTTGCGGTGGGGATCGAACCCGCAGTTACACTTTCCGGAGACTAACGCATTTACCACCACACCATGCGGGTCCTTTTTTCACACAACTGAAAGAAGCGGAACGAAGAATTCGCATGGTGTGGTGGTGAACACGTTGGCCCTGGAAGGGGTTAGTGCGCGTTCGATCCCCGCTGCAGACACCTGCGGTCCAGAGTTTTGCAAATATTTCAGCATCTTGTGACTGCATTTCCCCTATACACTGCCGTGAAAAATTGTTACAGCTAGAAAATAAAAGGTTGGTATTGTGATTTCTATGCTCTATGTTCAGAACCTACTTGAACAAAGTCTGCTATCGGTAGGTTGGTCATTTGATAGTGGACGCAACAACGGGCAAGAGAAGTAGTGTATGTTTGCTGGTGCCTGCGAGTCATTTTAGTGACTCATACATACCATTATAGGTAACTTATAATGCTGGTATGTGGTAGTGCTGCATCATATTTGTAATAAATGGTTTAGCAGGTTTCTAACGTCTCTCATCAGTCGTAGTAACAGTGAAGATTGATATTACATTCTCATACTTGCATAAGATATCGTTCAAGTTTTATAGCACGTCTCCGAGGTGGTTGTGAGCCATCTTGGACTCTGACGATGAGGTCGTTGGTCACGTCCTCAGGGCAACGGCACCGTTTGCTTCAGCGAATTCTTGACCGACCAGGTGTTTGGGGAATAATCTCATACAGCATTGCCCTCTACTATGCTTCATTCATTTTGGACTACCATAACGCTGAACATACGAGGTGTGTTAAATATTGACAGTGTAACTTTCCAAAGCAGGTTGCAGTGAACGTTGGGTTTAATTGCAGTTATTTTCTTACACGTGGAGCTTAGGTTTTGTTCGAGTACATAAGCTTTGTTCTTAAATTAGGGAAGCAAAATACAATTGCATGGTTAGATTATCTACTAAGATTACTTTGTCGGTGACTAGTGCTCTTTAGGATCAGTGAGCACGCACTAATGCCAGGCTTAGTAACTGAAAAATTCGATAAAGACGGATTGGCTGCCGAGTATCTACAGGGTCTTCGCATTAATTCGGAGTGAGTTCAAAAGTTTCAGAGTAAGTCATTGAAATCTTTTCTAGCAATACAGCCGTGGAAGAACTAGCAGTCCTGTATGCTGGTTACTACGCGATGCTCAAAATGCCTCTAAATTACTGAGACTCATTCTTAAGTAGTTAAATCTCTATATGAAGTCGCGAAAAAACTCTGTCATCAAATGTAGAGAAAGATTGTTTGGAAATAAACGGTAAGTCTAACACATCGGTAATATAAGTCAGTCGGTGGGTCACATAAATTGAGGTTAGGTGAGTTATTATGGTGTATGGTGATTACTTCATGCCATTACCTACTTGGATACTTGGATGGCCCATCTTCACTTGTTGTGCAGACCCCAACAAAATTTCCCGTTTTTCGGAGTTTTGCTAGATTGGCCATTGAGATCTCCCGGAGTCCCGAGGTTATCTTGGGAAAAGTCTGTTCCCAGGTCTTCACCACCACGGGCAGTTGCAGCACTTGTGGGTCAGACGGAGATTTGCCACCATGCGGCTAGTTTGACACCAAGAAGGTGGTGGATTCTGTTATTGGTTTACTCTTAGCTGGGCTTCCTAATGGAAACGCCAGACTCCCTCTCAGCTTGGGAGGTCCTGTTGATGTGATGATGAATCCCTCCGCTGTAAATTGCAGCTCAAGAACCAGGGCACCTATCCACGATGATACCGTTCATTCCGTTAGAGATCGGAACTGCTTAATTCCACAGTTAGAATGAAAACTTTAAATGAAGGAGACAGTAAGAAAAGGATGCGGAAGTCCCAAAATGGCGTCTTAAATGTAACTGAATTTCAGCAGGCAAAACTTTATATGTGAGAAAATGAAACGCGCTGGATTGTTATGTCATACTCAGAGATGGTGGTCTACGACAAGAGTAATGGTGAGGTTTCTTTCATTAAGTGTTAGGACTTTGTTATTAAAGGTGGAATATTTAGATGGTTTCCTTTTTGTTGTCCTTTGCAACGATTGTCACGTTTTATTTTTTTTGCGTTTGTAGCGCAGAGGTCGAAGGCGCCTTGCAATACACATGGGGCCGATCTCCACGCCACAGCTCACCATGCCTTTTGTTGTTATTTTAAGAGTACACTGACCCTTTGTATAGCTGTAAATCTCCAATTAGTGTATTTAAGCTAAATTGCCCACCAAATGCAAATATCGACGCAGACCTGGACCAGTCGGTGCGCGAATGTTTGACTTTTATCTCTAAGACTACTGTTATTTGGTTATCTTTGGTTTTATTGTCGATCATTTATTACTACTTATTGTTATTGTTGTTACCATCGCTAGTCATCATTTTTATCATCACTATTGTTGTTATTATTATTATTAGAGTGTGTTTAGGGCAGTGATAGTGCTCATGACGAGCACTGTACTGATTTGATCGCGCCCGTAACACACTAAACCAGTCACTCCTACACGGTCGGGAAATTGGTGCTAGATTTGCTTAGCGAATGTTCATTGCCTGGGATCCAAGTGGGGACATTCTAGTGCGGAACTCTCAAAACTCGAAGATGAAACGACTCGATCAGCATTCGATAACATCCGTAACGAAGACAATCCTCAAGCAGCAGGCGAACCTACACACGATAATCTCGAAGACCTTAGTGCGTTCTGAATGGGAGGATGCGAATCAAATGCAAGAAATGCTGAAATCCACCCAGCAGATGTGCGGATGGGTCTTGTAAAAAAAATGTCTTGTTGTTACGACCACTCATTATTGCTGTTGTTATTACTATTGTTATTAGTGCTAGAAATACTAAAGCAGTGCAACAGCTGTTTTTAACTTTTCTTCGTTTATACTTTCTGTGATTTATTCACTGTTGCGAAGGTTTCAGAATATATCAGGCACCAACACATATGCTGTGATTCGTGCACCTCGTGCCACTGGTGTTGAGGCGATGTTGTTCGCCGTCGATCTTTCACAAAGAGAAGCGACAGCCATGGTAATGGCGTATGCTGCGTTTGCGAGACGTTAGTTATATTTTCTGTTTTTACTCCTGTTTGTCTTCAGGATTAATCCACTAAGGTGTTACTATGATGTCCACTTTTTATACTGTAGCTTCTTTTCTTCTTTTCGATGTTTTATTTCAGACTAAAGATTTTATTTTACTAACCCGCACAGTATCATAACGATAGAATTAAACGAAGGCGGTGGCAGAGTTCTTTTAGAATGATTCTGTGGTGGTGTAAAACATGGTTCGTGTGTCGCAGTATTCGTAAGTCCTCTGCAATACATATGGAATCGATCCTCGTGCCCCAGGCACACCAGGCCCTCCATCCCTCCGGGGTCGGGAAATGAGTACCAGACTTCCCTGGGAAGGTAGCAGCACATAGTTGATAAATCGGTAGGCAACCGCTAGTCGCTCTATAGGCTTATGTTCATTCAGTCATCTCTGGCACTGCTTAATGAACTCGAATGCGTGGCGCATCTCTCAGGTATTGATCAAAACAGGTAGCTTTATCGTTTATCCTCTTTTATATAACACGGTAGTAGATTTTGCCTCAACTTTTCACGCTTTCATTATATGGCGTGCTCATTTGTCGAGCTTTTGGTTTTTACTAACAATTTTAAAGTTTTTGGAACTTCTTTGATTGAAAACTGTTGCTGAAACAGCCGGGCATACAGAGACAGCCGGCCTTCGACTATTCGTTATAGCTCTTCGACTCACTTGATATTTTGTCCGTGAGCATAAAAATTTCCTTTGTGTACTCCGTACTCTGTATTAACACTTTTAAATTCCTTCCTAAACTAGCAACTTTACCTACTGATTCGTGAGCATATTCGCCCTGTACTTAAGTGAATATGAAATTTAGGATTATTTCTAACCCACTCCGTGGGACCTCATGGCTTTAAGAGTGTCACCTTAATGTTTTTATTCATCTAGACTTTGAAGATTTAGCATTTTAAAATGTGGAAATTTCGCTCATGTTTAAATTTCAAAGTTTTGTCTAAAATTGCGACAACAGGCGGCCTCATAGGATCCTTCAGGGCAAATCCCCCTTGTTCAGTGGCTTTGCCGCTCTAGAGCCTAGAAGAAAGAGAAAAGAGGAAAAAATATTTTTTCTTGGGCTCCAAGAAAAAGGTGGAATTTTATCCTTTCGGAATACAGTTGTTATGTTGGCGAAAAGTTGTAGATTCGAATAGTTTTTATTTCATTTAATGATGTTCACTGGGTGTGTATTCGTTTGCAATTATCTTCCAGGAACGCATTGAACTCAGTTGGTATCGCTATCCGTCGTGGGTTAAACTACAGAGGCAGAATTACTATTGGCCATATCCACACTGAAATGGTTTAATGCGGTTTCTGAATAGTCAGAGATTCCAGAACAGATCTACTGGGCGCGCGATTTGTTCTTCGTGTTCGTCGATGGCGGAGCCGCAGGAATGGATGCCTGGTTATCTCAGTATCATCTTGTCCAGCATACCGCACTATGCTCTCATTCTTTGCATGAAATGGGTGGTGTGTTGGTTGGTGGGATTGTTATAAAGGTAGTTATGCATTTTTTTTTTATTTTTCATACATTTCTTTTCTTTGTTTTTATTCTCTCAGACGTTTCTTCTTCCATTTTTTTTGTTTTTCATCATTTTTCGATTGCTGTCGTTCAATCCTAACATATTTTTCGGTTTAGGCACTGATTGAATAATGTGTAACTTTTCATTGTTTACCCATTATTTTTTCTTTTTAGTAGGGTATTATGTTGAAACAATAGTAGGTAGTAAATAAAAATTTATACGCTGTGACTTTGACTGCAGCCTCAGCTTAACTGGGTTCAGTGCTGATTTGGGCTCACCAGATCATTCTCGTTGACGGGTGGTTGCTGATGGCACTTTCAGGGTAAAAACTGGGTTAAAAAAAGACAAAGCAATTGCCTAAGTGATGCGGTGGGTAGCACGTTAGCCCTCGGAAAGGGTGGTCGCGGGTTCGAATCTGGTATGGGTTCTAAGTTTTACAAATATCTTAGCAACAATGTGGCTTTTTGAATATCATAGTAGTATTGAATAGTGATTCGGTCGCTTGAAAATTGCCACTTTATTTCATTTAGACCCGTACCTTGAAGACCTCCAGAGAGCCTTTCGTTTTGCTTGAGCTAAACCATCTCAATGGGCAGTTACCAAATTTGGATCTTTTTAACTCTGTGGTGAGAATTGCTGGAAAAGGAACGTTCGCTTTACAATCCATTGTATACGACGTTCGCGATGAAGAAATGGTGAGCTGTTCCACTATGTTAACTCTAATAGTCCTTAAGGGATATATGTTCGTTCCTTTTTTTACATAACTTGAACAAATAGATTTCTTGTGCGTTAAGGCCAGATATCATTAAATAAATTTGGTTGTGGAGTGCGCACTTTTAAAACTGACCCGACCGGTACTCATGTCCAGGGCGGTGAGGACTGGCATTTTTTGGTGCCGTTACGCGCGATGTATACTCAAGCGTTCGTCGCGATTGAAGGCCTTCATAGTGTCATGGGCAAGTACGGAGTACAGGTAATCGTGTTGTTTTTACTATCCCATTATTCAGTTTTATCATAGCTAATGTTTTATCGTTTTCTTGGTGAGTCTGAGGGTCGCATAGCGCAGTGGTCAAAGACGCCCCGCAATACATACGGGATCAATCTCCGCACCCCAAGCCCACCAAGGATTGCAGCACTGGTTCGATACATCGGCGAACGACCGCAAGTCAATGTATAAGCCATATATGCATTTGGTCACCAGCAATGATGCTTAGTGAAGTCGAATGCATTGCACTTCCCTCAGGGATCGATCAACGCCTAGAGCTGTATCTTTTTTATCTTTTAATGTTTTCGCTGACTTGAAAACTAGGGCAATTGTTTTTCATGTTGAGACGGGCTTAATGTTCAGGCTGTTACGGTAGTAGCTCCATCGTTGACAGCTTATCCACTGCGACAATCTACTCGATTGTTGGAAGCTATCGCAAGGTCGCTTAATAACGTTCTAGAGCGCTTTCATCAGAGCTATTTCCTGTGAGGTCTTTCTCCATTGTTTCAAATCTACTGCATTATTTATTGTTTAGTAACTAGTTGTCATTTCCTTTAGCGTCAAGCGTTAAGAACTGTGTTTAGAACTTTGAGAGAACGTAAAAATATGTAGCAGAACGATTCAGAGAAGGTTGTGTTCTATGTATAAACTTAGCTTTAGAGATGTAAATAAAAAATGAGATGCTGCTTTATTTTATTTATGGAACTAAATTGGTATGAAGTTAAAGGTACATCCTTGCCTCTCCGGATAACTTTGTTTCGATCGCTTATTTTATGCCGATCATCGGAGGTGTACTTCTACCGTTATTAATTTTTGTGAGTCATTTATGTGGGCGGTTGCTCATTTGATTTCTTGAACAGGTTGTTTGCAAAGATTTCGATTTAGAGTGCTCCTTATGTCTTTTTGCAATTTTTTTTAGGTTTTTAAAATTTTTTCCTATTTTGTATTTTTATTCGTGCCGAAAATGTATTATAAAGTGCGGTGTTTTAGGCTTATCGTGACTGGACATATCTAAGGTCGGTTACTTTACCACGCTCACTACTGGTTGTTCATTCCATCGGAATTTTCACTTGGTGGTTTTGCTCCACACATTTCTCCGCTTTCACTAAAAATGCCCATGCAGATATTGTTTATCTTGCGCTCAGTACGCTGGTACCATGGGGACTTCTAATACCGACGTTAGTTGTTCATAGTTTGTTCCTTTTTATTGACGTTAGGTATCATGGTTATTGTTGTTCCTGATGAGTTCGCCATCCACGAGCTGTTCCGATGAACTCGCTGCAGCCGCGGTATTCCAGTAGCAACGATTTCTCGAATACATTGGACCTTTTTCAAAGTCTTAAATTCTGTTCAAAACTCGAATTTTGAGATATTTCTAAGTAACCCAAGTTTTGGGAAAGGAAATAAAATATTGGATTTAGAGAATTAAGATTTGAGAAAGTATGAGGAAGAAGAAGTCGAAGCGTTCTATATGGACTTGGAGAAGTTCTACAGAGAAGACCACACATTCTTCAAGGTCATCATTGTAGATTTCAACGCCAAGATTGGACCAAGGAGAATGTCACATTGTGACCCACGGATTAGAATGGAACGAACAAGGTGAACGGCTATCTGAGTTTATCATGGCGACCAAGACAATCCATGGTAACTCGCAATTTCGGAAGCCCCACCATCAGCGATGGACGTGAGAGTCTCCCAATGGGGAGAACCATAACGAAGTAGACTATACCATAGTACTTAGAAGGTTTTGCCTAACCGATGTCGCTGTTGTCCTAAAATTCTACACGGGATCAGACCATCGTCTCCTTCGTGCAAGATTCTATTTCTCGCGAAAAGGAGAAAAAGCCACTAAATTCCAAAACCGAAGTCCCAGAGCCACCACAAACTGGGATTTATTCAATTCATTAGTCGACTGTTAGGAAGATGCCGTTGTCGATAACATCGACGAAGAATTCGATCGGCTCATTCAACATCTTCACGCTAGCGCTATGAAAACTCAGAGTTCGAAAGTCGCCAAGAGACGTTTGTCTCCAGAAACACTAACGTCCGAACTTGCAAAACAATGCAGATAGGCGATAAAAGATCTTAAAGAGAGTAGAGCAGCAGTAATGGTCGAAGCTGCAGAGGCTGGGAAAAGCATTCGCAAAGCTGGCCGAAGCTTCGCCAATTACAAGACTAAAATGATCTCACTCCGGTGCCCAGACCGAACAGTTACAGTGTCCAGAAAGGCGATGGAGAAAATCATTTACGAATACTACTCGGTTCTCTTCGATAGCCATGTCCATCTTCCGTTATATGAAGTAGAGGATGGATATGTTGTACCACCGGTTCTCCTCTCCGAGATCCAACATGCCATTTCGTCGGTTAAAAATCGATCAGTACCAGGTCCGGACAGGATAAGACCAGAACACCTGAAGATTCTTCAGCCAGTCTTCGTAAACACACTGGCTCGGCTCGTTACCTGTCCGAATGCAAGGTTCCTACTCAGTAGAAGACCAACAAGACAGTGTTATTGTTCAAGAAGCGTGACCTGCACGATATCGGCAATTGTCGCCCAATCTGCTTACTGTCTGTCGTTTACAAACTTTTCACTCGAGGCATCCTAAACAAGATTCACAGAACACTAGACGAAGGACAGCCATGTGAGCAAGCAGGGTTTCGAAGAGGATTTAGTACGATGGACCACATCCACACGTAACTCGTAATGGTAACACGGCTCATTGAAGTATCGCGAGAGTACAAAAGACCGCTCTGTCTCATTTTCGTCGATTTACAGAAGGTCTTTGATTCAGTTACGATAGAAGCAGTCTTGGAAGCCCTTGATAGTCAAGGAGTCTCTACTCAGTACATAAAGATTCTTCGTGAGCTGTACAAAAATTTCACAACCAAGATATCACCATTCTGCAACGATATTAACATTGATGACAAAACAGGAGTTAAGCAAGGCGATACCATCTCGTCAAAATTAATTGCCATCACCCTCCAGAACGTCGTGCGACCATTGGAATGGGATAATATGGGAATGAAAATCGACGGTCGGCAGTTACACTATCTTCGCTTTGATGGTGACATCGTCCTTGTAACACCAAACATTACCCAAGCGGAACGTATGCTTGACGACTTTGATAAAGCCTGTGGAAAGATTGATCTTCGACTGAACCCCGCAAAAAGGATGTTCATGGGGTTCGGATTGGTTTTGTATGCCTCATTCATGCTCAATGGAACGAATATCTCTGAATGCTCCAGTTATATCTATCTAGGTCGGGAAATCAATATGGTGAACGACCTAGCTCCAGAGCTGAGCAGAATTAAACAAGCGGCTTGGGGAGCTTTCAAGAGCATTGATGATGTAGTGAAGAGAAAAAAATAACACCCGGCTTCGGTCCCACCTTTTCGACTCAACGGTACTTTCTGCTCAACGTATGCCTCAGAAACCTGGTCGCTGCATAAGCAGGAAGGTCGCTGGGAGCATCGTTATCGAACGCGCAGTCGAAAGGACGATGCTAGGAGCATCCCGTCCCACACAATTAAGGGATGGTATCCGAAGCTCCGATCTGCGTCAACGATTAAAAATCAAGGTGCCGTTCTGTACGCCAAACAATCGAAGATAAGGTGGGTCTGACACGTAATGCGTATGAATGACAACCGATGGACAAGAGCCGTTAGTGATTGGATTCCTCGGGATGTCAAACGTGCTGCAGGAAGACCACCGACCTGATAGTCAGAGTTCTTCACATAGTGCCTTGAAGAAAGATATGATGCTCGACGAGCCCCTAGTGCGAGTAAAACCCACTGGGCTACCCTTGCATGCGACAGTGAAAAATGGAAGATTTACTGGTGCCCGCTCGAGTCACTCGACGATGAACGGGACTGCAGGTGACACAGGTGAGGTGATACCCAAGTTTTGGGAAAAAAAAAGGAAATAAAGTATTGGATTTAGAGAATTAAGGTTTAACAATTGTAATGTATATTAACTTACGTCGTATTAACAGAAGTATGTATATTTCAATGATTCTGTTCTATTTAATGAAGTTTGTTATGTGCTTATATATGTTTGATTACAGTTGGATGGCTAAATTTATTCCTTTAAAAGTACGACTCACTTGCGACTCACATTGTCGTGAATACTTCAATGAAGTGACGTTTTAATGTGGTGTATTAAATCCGACTTCAGGTCGGTCACAGAAATTCACTCGCTGCGATTCTTGCTGCTGTTGGAGTGCGCTTTAGCTTCTGTTGCTGTTGCTCTGTTGAATTTTTCGCTAGCACTTGCATTTGCAATGGTTGCCACACCAGTGTTGATCAAGCTTACGGGCGATAGTGGAGATAGGTATGTCTTTAATTTTTTACGCTTGTAACTGCTTCCTATCCTGGAAATTCGGATGAGCTGGCCTGAAATATATGTTTAGCGCTCGTATCCTTTATGGTTACAGTTTCCAAATAATATTCCAGATCTCGTGCTCTTCTAAGGTCAGCATTGGCTTTGGCGTGCCATCCATTTGTCATTTACGCGTTGTTCGTGGTATATGGTCGTCCCCTCCTTGAATACCATGAAGAACCATTTGTTATGGAAATACATACGGTACGTTACTACTTGCAAATTTGACAAATTCATTACGATATCTGTTGGGAGCTTCCAGAAACCGTGCCATGAAGTTTCCAGCTCGTCGCCATGTGCACTCGCTGACCCTTTTACATTGAATGAAAATCTGCTGCTTCGTAACCTTATGAATTGGTTTTTTGCATATGAATGCCAGGAATGAGCGCATAGGTTAATTCTGAGTCAGGGTTCCTGGTGGATTCAAAGTGAACCAAGTGCACTTCATTTTCAGTATTTTGTTTTTCTAGGTAGAGCTTTTTTACCCTATTTATTATACTAACTAACTTGTCCAACACAGGCATACCAAATGTGTACTATAAAAATCTATTCTGGACGCTTAATAGCTTAAAAACGCCTTTTTTCAAACGTATTGACTGGCCAAGAATTTGACTGATAATTAATTATTATTTGGTTTTAAATCGCTGTGATCAATAATCGTTATTATTTGGAACGGGTGCATGTAAAAGTACAGAAAAAGGTTCAACATAAGCTGCAAAACAAATAAAGAAAACAACGAAAACAAACGTTACAGCAATGTGGATGGATGGAGGACCATAGTAATGCGTACTAAATATTAGCCTAGATTTCGTACATAACCTCTAATCGGTTTAGCACTCTTTTCTATAAATGTGCCATGTTCCTAATCAATTAGCTTATTTAGTTGTCAATCAAAAAAATTAGCGTCTACTGTATAAAAAGGGCGCATGTGGCGCAGTGGTTGGGGACGCCACTGCGACACACACGTGAAATCGTCTCCTGCACCTCTGGCCCACCAAGCCTTCCATCTCTCCGGGATCGACAAATTGGTAACAGACTTGTCTGGTAGGATAGCAGCACTGGTTTGATACATCGGTAGGCCACCGCGAGTCATTGTAAAGACCAAATATTCATTCAATCACCACCAACGATACTTAGTGAAGTCGAATGCATGGCGCATCCCTCAGGGATTGATCTGCGCCGAGAGCTTTATCCTTTATCCTTCTATTGCCAAAAAGCCCCCAAATCCATAACTGACATAGAGTTAGGTGTTATTACCTGCCGCAGCCATGAAATTCGGCAGTCGGGCGTTATATATTAATAAACTGAATACAATGGTATTCATTCGTCGCTTACTTCTTCAAATATTTAAAGAAATACACCAAATAACGTATTGTTTTTTGATTCTAAGGTTACTTCATTACATAGTGATTTTTTTCTCATTCAAATCCACCTACTTTCAATGGCTTGTAGATGAATAATTTTTAATAAGAAGTAATTTTTGAATTGCTTAGAGAGTAGCTTAAGCGAGATAGGTAATCATCATTTTCTGCTTTTGCTTTGCAGTTCATCAATACACTATTCCGACTCGTGGAAGATCACTTGGTATACGGGTCATATGTGCTACCACTGCTACTAGTACTGGTATTGCCGATGTGGAATATAATGCTAGCATTGACCATCACGAAGACAAAAGCACTTTTACAAAATGAGCGACAAGTAGAACAGGATTCTCCAGTTCGAGTAAACCAGTAGTGAGATCTATCGGCTAAAAGAGCTATATTCCAAATCGATGAACCGTGTTTGATAGTTGGTTTCGGATTCGTAAACAGTAACTCTCCCACTTTAAAGCTCTACTATAGATATCTACTGCCCAATTATTAAGAATTCGTACGCTATTCTCATATTTCACTCTTTTCGCTTATTAGCTAATTTGTAAAGGTTTTGTTTTACCTCACAAATCTCTTAGGTATCTATCCATCCTCACTGTCTCCTTTGGTAAAGGTTTTGTGTTGTTCTGGCAAGCTCCTTAGGTTATATAACGTCTTTTTCCTCATGTTGTTGTTGGATTATACATAGATGGTTTCGCTTCCTCTATTTTTTCTACTTCATGCGAGTAAAGCTCTAGGTTATTTTGCTGTGTCTCCTCTTTCGTTTTGTTTTTGTCCACTGGTTTATTGGAAGAACTATTGCATTTTGGCCTATGTATGGTATAGTGAACCCTGCTGATTAAAGTCCGCTCAGTTGTGATTGTAGAATATACTGATTTGTGATTTTGATCAGACCTATACGGTTATCTAACCAGTAATTCTGATGATTACTTATTGTTGAAATACTGAAAATTTGTAACAATTCATCGAGAAAATGGGTTCTACTACTTCAGTAAGTTTCGTTATCTTGTAACCCATATACCTGACCAGATTTATATGTGGGTTTGGCTAATCGTAGCACTCTCGTGACATCTGTAAGATGTGTCGTAGTCGTTTTTGCGGGAGTGGCATAGTAAAACACTTAAATGTCATTTCATTTCCTGTGGTCTATTTTGATGCGTGGAGGTTTTTTTCCCACATTTGTATTCAGTCGATAGCCTATCCAATGCAGATGCTGTGTAAGACATTATCCATGTGATGATGCCTTATAAGTATTTTTTCGCTTAATAATTCACAAAAAAACCTCTTTTTGGATAATATTTGTTGCAGAACTTTTACATCTTGTTTAGGCGCTGACAGCACTACGACTACCTAGTGGATGAGGATTTTTCTTCGCGTACCACAGTTGTGTATGCACCAAAAGCATGGGAGGGTGTGTAGAAGAACATGGAGCTTGCGTATTTTAGAAAAGGCGCAGGATTTTTTTGAAAACGCAGAGAAAGACCTATTTATAGAACGGAGATCGCGACGATAGGGGATGGGGATACATAAAAACTGCATAGGTGACCGGTGTGACATCTGTAGACGTCACAGTGAGCGCAACCAAATATTATGCAGTGTTAACTTTTCATTTGCTGCCTTCTACGATTTTTCATAGCAGGATATTATGCGAATTACGACCACAATGGTGCTGAGATATTCAGAAAACGCCGGACCACTGGTGTCTGCGGTGGGGAACGAACGCGTTGTTACCACCTCCGAGGGCAAAAGTGATGACTGATCTCTGACAAAAAAGCAGGCGAAACGAAGGACCCACATGGTGTGGTGGTGAACGCGTTAGCCCCAGGAAAGGGTACTAGCGCGTTCCCCACCGTAGGCACCAGCGGTCCGGAGTTTCGCAAATATCTCAGCACCATTGTAGTTGTATTAGCCAGAGTGTTAAAGCATATCTCATCTTACATCCCTGTTGGTATCTTGAATACTGAATGAGCGTCGTTTTAAGTGGGGGAGGGGAGGGGGGGGGGGGGGGGGGGGGGGGGGGGTGATGAGTGCAGAGTTTAATAAAAAGTTCTTCCTACAATTCCCGTCTTGTAATGAGCTCTGATTGTGCTCATGGTGACTTCACAAGAATTGTTTTGAATTGAACAGCTTCCTGCTGCCGCTGAGATATTTCCTCTTCTATCATAAGGGCACTTCATAGATGTAAAGATGTTTATTCGCTGATGAATAAGGAGCATTCAGACTTTCCTAGTGAATATGATTCATACCTCAATGTTTCATGTGCACTTTTCAGGATGAGCACTTTGTTTCATGTGCACTTTTTAGGATGAGAATATTGAGTCCATAGAGATTGAGTGGTGCTTAACTTAGTTGCCAGTTTCATTCAAGAAAATGGAATCTCATAATAGATAAAATAAGTACGATAAGTACAACACAAAGAATTTCAATCAAGAGAGCCGCTTATAATTCGTCGTTAATTTTGGTTGCCGACAGTTTCAAATCTGGATAGACATTCGTCAAATACCACTCCATATCTTTACAATTGAGTCGTTTCTTTAGTTCTAAACCAGCGTTGATATCACCGTAATCCAATCTTGCTGCTATAGGACGGGCTCGAATAAAGTTTTTCTGGAACAAATCTGTGTGGCTGGCTGAGAATGTCATTTTAAATTGTAACATACTAACCTCATAATTTCCAAGCCAAGTTTTCGCTACACGAAGAGAGTTGAATAGGCTCGTGTCCATGTCTTCCTTACCCTTGTACGGTCGTCGCATTCTGAAGACGTGCCCGATTCGACTACATGGTGCAACCACAATACGGCCACCGCACATCCATGTCTAAAATCGGCGATCTACTGTTTGGTGCTTAATTTTGAGACAGTACACAATTGTACTACAGCACGAAAGAATTGTAAAGCATCTGAAATCATCGTATAAAGCATATGTAAAGCATCGCGGGAAAATCTCAATTTCTTGGGATTTCCAAATGAAGCAGTTTAGCAGCTATGGAATATTCCGTTCTCGGCGATACGTAAAATAGTTTGTGTAGCAAGCCTTAAAAAGCGATAAAGCTCTCGGCGTTGATCTATCTCTGAGGGATGCGACATGTATTCGACTTCATTAAGTATCATTGGAGGTGATTGAATGCATATCTGGCCTTTACAATTACTCGCGGTGGCCTACCGATGTATCGAGCCAGTGCCGCTATCTCCTCCTGGATAAGTCTGGTACCAATTTGCCGACCCAGGGAGGATGGAAGGCTTGGTCAGTTAGGGGCGAAGGGGTCGATCGCACGTGTGTGTCGCAGTGGCGCCTCCAACCACTGCGTCACACGCGCCCTGTGGCAAGTCTTATTAAGACCAACCTAGAGACGAACTTAAGGTTATACTCGTAGAGAAGGAGCATTGAGAATCCGCTTCTTTCTGGTCACTCTACTGTTGTAATAGCAGAGATGTTCTTCACTTGAAAATGTTACTGGGCATCAATTTTTCTGCTAACAATGAGTGCGAAACTATTAGAGTTATGGAAGCCTAGGTGTTTAGACCAAATATTGAACAGAATCGCCTGAATAGCTCTTAGGTTGATGGAATATCTATCTTTGTGTAATGGTACTTGTCTACCAATTTGTATACTTTTCTCGAAAAATTTAGGGCATTCCTCAAGTATGAAACTCGACTTTTCAGTGCAAATGCTGAAGACAATGAAGAAGAAAAGAAAAAGAGAAAAGAAGAGAGAAATGATATAGATGCGAAACTACTGAACACGTTAAGCAAGAAACCTTTAGTGAGAGATCAACGTTTTCAGCACCCCATATCTCCATTCCCATATCGTATTCTCCCAGTGTTCGGAAGTACTCACGCCGAATCGCCAATAATCCGCCAGACATGGACGGAGATCTGCAGTAGTGTATCGTTGTAAATTCAATAGTTGTTGGATATAACATGGAACTTACTCAAAAGGTTTCACGTTGTTCTCCTTGATGTCGAAGTATTCCCAGCTGAGATATATCCATCTGGACATCAGCGACCAATCGAAACCAACTTTGGCGATCATCGCTTTTGAATATTCAAAGTTGATCGGATGAATAATGTCGATGATTGGTAACACAACACTTGAAATCAGTTACTTTCGATAACTGTTAATGATAATGAACAGGAGTATTCGGAATATTAGGTAAAGAGAATGGGAACTAAGAACTGGGCAATGAATGGAACTACTAATTCTGCTCATTTGGCAATATATTTGATTGCATTGTTGATAACACCAGAAAAGGTTTTATTAAGAATAAAAGGATAAAGCTCTCTCTGTTGATTAATCCCTGAAGGACGTGCCATTCATCCAGCTCTAGTAAATATTGCGCAGGTGGTTGAATGCAGTCCTGGCACATACAAGTGACCTGTGGCCTACCGATGTATCAATTCAGTGTTTTTTTAATCTCCCAGACAGTCTGGTACGAATTTGCCGACCCCGGAGAAATGAAAGGCTTAGTGAGCGTGATGCGCAGGATAGAATCAACGACCTCCTGTGCATTGCAGAGCGCCTCTAACCATTGCACTTCACGCGTTCCATGGTTCTCTGATGTGGAATAATCGAACTGAGGAACGGACCATTCCGATGTTAACAGATAGGACACTGTGCGATGGTGCAGATAATGTCGTGAATTATCCATCAGCGAATGATTCTACCTGTTCGGATTTTCTGCGATTGGAGCCAAAAGCGGTTCTAGCCAACGTTTCGTGACTTCACAATGACTGTCCATAAAAACGATAACATCGCCCGTAGCGAGACGAGACGCCAACGTCTATAAACAGCAGTTAACCAGTAAACGATAGCGTACATTCTTACTAAATGGTACTTTAGCTGTTTATTACAATGATGCGGTTTGGATTTCACACAATGACCGCGTGGAGTCTAAGTTCTGAAAATATCTAAGTCAGATTGTTGGATCTGAGGCAGACAAATCTTGGCGAACGTTTGCATATTGTTTCACCAATTTTCTTGTCTTATCTAATGTACTCAATTAAATGTTCCACTAAGCAACCAGTGACTCAAGACGAAATTGCCCAGAGAGCTTCGTCTACCCGAAGAGCAGGAAGAGCAAAAGTGTAATTATGGGTAGCTCATCGTCTCCTATCATGCGGGCTTACAGTCATGGTTGGCGTTTTGGGAATCTCCAGAATAGACATGGATCTTTCCAGCTGGAAGCGACCCCGAACCGAATCCGATATACTTCGTAGTCACTTCTTTGTACGCTTTTGGCAACATCGATATAAAAGATATAATCGGCATAAACGCAAGCAGATCCAACCACAATGTTGCTGAGATCTTTGCAAAACTCTGGACCGCTGGTGTTTAAGTTGGGGAACGAACGCGCTATTGTTCTTTCCGGGGAGTAACGCGTTCACCATCACATCATGCGGGTCCTTCGTTTCGCGTGTCTCTCAGCTAGTTCTGTCTCCTGTCTCAAATATCTCAGCAACATTGTGATTGTATTTCGCTTAGCAGCCTGCCGTAACAATTAAAGTAGGCAGAAAATAAAAAGCAAAACATTGTAAGCAGATCCATTCGCATAATATGACTACGATTATCCTTGTACACAGAGCATTATTTAATTTAACCAGCCGAAGGCAAGGGACAAATCTCTTGAATCGAAACATGTTTCAGTGAAAATACATGGTCCATTTTGGTTTGCATTTATCTCCTTGTTCTTCATCTGGTAGCGTGCTACATGACCTCGAGACATTTCATAGAAGGGAGATGGTGCATAGAGAGAAACATAGATGATTCCTTGATATATTTCGAAAAAATCTGTTCTCTTCTAGAGCTTCTACTAACTAGAACTGATGGAAGCGTTCATTCTTACCTGGTAGTTTTGAACGATCTTTATCTTTTTAAGTGTTACCTTTGCTCTGATGAGACCTTGACGTTCATCACTACGTTTCACAATTATCTTATTACTCCATCCATTGATAGAAGCAAATTCATTGAGATAATCAGTGAGTTGGTGCTCGGCGGTGCTTGCATCTTCATAAAGAATAACTTCATGAAGTAGGTGAGCAGGTGTCCTTTCGAAAATACCTGAAATCGAGTGACTTTATGACTAATATTTTCCTGGAGAGCCGAGCCTGGCTTATTGGAGGTAGAGAACTGCTATTTTGACAGCTTTGAACTCTGAAGTGCACTAATAATGGTAATAATGATAAGTAAATTCATAAGAAAGAATGTAATGCTCCCATCCAGAGGCCCAACTAAAAGAAAGCCTTCACCAGGGATTGGCACTGCATTGAAAGAAATTATCAAGTAGCTAACTTCTCTCGAAATCATTATGTTCATCGACTGGTTCTTACGATAAACTAGGAACACCTCGACTCAGCAACTAAGGCAGTCGAAGAGAAAAAGGTTGCCCACTCAGCGCCCGTAACATTGACGATAAATTAGTGACAAAATCGTAACGATATTATCGACGAGTGTGATCCATTTCGCGCTAAGGCAGTACAAAGTACCTGCTACCATACGAAGAAGTACTGATAGCGCTTCGTTGTGGTGAACAATAATGATGGAAGTGGAGAAATCGCCTTCGAAAGTGCTGTTGGCACATCTGAAGAAGTGTAAGGTCATGGTCATGTTGGTCATCGTCATTTTGTTGTGTTATCGTCTTCAACAACTGAAACTGTAGGTATAAATTGATCAGGTGTATCAAAACTATCTTACAGTTCGTGGGTAATCTTGCCGGGATCCCGTCGAACACCTAGGCGATCACTTGCCAACACGTCAAATGCGAAACTTTGCAAGCCGAACTGGTAATAAGTCTTTTCCTAAATTCATAAACAAATTTCTGTTAATATTTCCAAAAAGAAATCAAAACGACCTCAGCAGGAGGAAAAATGAAGAAAGACAGTCGAAATGAATGTACTAAGGTCTTCGTGGGGAAGCTCTGTCAAGTGATTTGTTCGTTTTGAAATAAAAACATTTGACTTATGAAGGCAAAGGAATATACATTGTTATATTGAAAGCATGTTGTATTTTCATAATGAAGTGAATGGACGCCTAATTTCCTCATCGCGTGCGTAATGCATCGAACTCAATGTGTGCTGTCTGCCGGGTCCCCCAAAAATGGTTCCATACCCTTTTTCGCGTTTTTTGCCGTACACTTCTGTTTTTCCATTCATTTTAGAGGTTCTTGTATTTATCGTATTCTCCATGTTCATCTGTGTATCCACTCCATAGTTTTCGGACCTCATTTTTAATTGAGCACTCGTTGAGATTGAGCAAGAAGAATTTCAAGACGTTGTGGAAATCAATGTCTTCTTTCAAGAGTCATAAGAAAGGGAATCTGAGGATGAAAACGAAGTTGATGGTGATGATGAAGTAGGCGATGACTGGTCAGAGAGCTGGATACCTCTTAACAGCCGATTCTCAATAACAGCCATCTGGAGTGGATTAACTACTTCCACTTTTTGAAGACTCCGGACCGCAGGTGTCTGCGGTGGGGAATGAACGCGCTATTAATCTTTCCGAAGGCTTACGCCTTCACCATTACACCATGTGGATCCTTCGTTACGCTGCCATGAAAAATTGTTATAGGCAGCAAATAGAAAGTTAACATTGTGCTTTTGGCAGAAAAGCTGCGCTGTGATGGCAGAAAGATCGATAGAACTAGTTGAGGGACAGGCAAAACGAAGGACCCGGATGATGTGGTGGTGAAGTGCGCTGCTCACCGGTAAGGACAACAGCGCGTGTTCGTTCCCCACCGCATACACCTGCGGTCCGGAGTTTTTCAAATATCTCAGCATTATATACGAGTTATATTTCTCAACATACCCTGCCATTAAAAACAAAAAGGCAGTAAATAAAAGGGTTAAGATTTTGCTTTTACTTTGTTACTCAAATTCGATAAGTTTTTGATGAATTATTTACACCTGGTGATTTGAACTTGATTAGGAACAAATCCGAAGTGGAGAGCATAGGTGTGGACAAGTAAAAGCTCAGTCGCAGAACGCCCAACCTCTAAGGTTTGTTTTATTCATGAGCAGACATTGTCAATGACAAGATTTATTCAATGCTTACTGATATTATAGCGCTCTCGCCTTCACCAGATCCTGGCAAGGCCGGGCTTACAATGCTCTACACAGCCAATGAGACTCATAACACATGCAGGAAAAACTCAATACATAAATTCCATTAGCATATTAAACACTTCCTGTTAAACACTCCTCGCATTTCGAAAACCTACTTTTCTTTATCCTCTGAATGGTTAATCAAAATCGTCTCTCATTGATAAGCTAACACTAGACTGATAAAAGAAAACTCGATACGAAGACGAAAGCCGCACATAGTGACGACGATCAGCTATGGAGTATCGACATTTATCATCGGCTCTGATGAAGACGAATACGTCGAGACGTTAGGTAAATAAGGCGTTGTTCTATCGACCGTGTATTAGCTTATCAATCAAAGAAAACATGTCGATTAACCGTATTTCTATCCTTTATAAGTCTTCCAGTTGTTTAGTGGAGACTAGCGGCCCAGAGTCTTACATGGGCAAGAAACGTGACTGAACGGCTAATGTTTCGACGTCTTCGTCTTCTTCAGAGCCAGATTAATTTGTCGGCGGTTCCTTCCAACCAAAAGAGTTTCTTAGTTCGACCAGTGCTCTATTTCATTGGATTTGACTCGATGGCACAAGAAACAACCACATCACCAGGACGACCAATATTGAGTCATTGACTCAAATCAATCCTGCTGTGAAGAAGATGAAGACGTCGAAATGTTAGTCCAATAAATCTCTTTTATCAAGCTCGTGATACCTTAATAATCGAAGAAGATATTGGTTACTTTTTTCGGGGTTTAATGAAAGTCGGTTTTATGACATGTAAATGCGCGTTTAGCACAGGTGGTCATGCAACCGGTTACGAACTAGCTGGGGTCTTAGAGTGTTGGGTGGCACTTCAATCACTGTTACCTTTTTCTCTAAACCTGCCTTTTTAAATAAAAGCTACACTTAGTTCGTTAAAAATGAAAAGGAGAATGAACGGGATCTTATTTTCCTTAAACTTATCGTTTTGGGGCGTTCTTTGCAGCGAAAAGCTCGAGGATTCCCTCTTCTGCTCTCTTCCTGTGCACAGACTGGCCACTTGAAACGTGTTTCCCACAAGCACTCACTTCTTGTGCGTGAAGGGTGAGAGAAGTAATGAGAAGGTGTGGTTTTGTTACTTGGCGTTCTGTGTCATTCGGTGCTGTAAATGTTTTTTTTCGGGTTTATTTGAACGTTCAAGAACGGAAGCCGTTTTTAAGTTGCTCTTAAATAAAGTATTCTGATTGTTCGTTCAGTAACTTGAAACATTTGTCCACCTCCTTTTGTGTGGAACAGATAACAAAAATAACAAAACAATCATCCATATATTTGCAGTAGAGCAGTGGTAAGAGACCGAGTACGGGGGCTTCAACTTGGACGCAATGGCAAGGCTTGTGGCCACTAGCTGTCCCATTGCCAACCCTCTTCTCATTTGCGCGTTATCATCTGTCATATGTTGCGTTGACAACCCCATTGCTGATCAAGAATGAAACACTGATTTACTGAACATTGCTGACGTTAATATAAAGCTAGTTTTGGGGGCCTTTGAAGTGATGAAAACATTCAACACTCTGAATCTTCACACGGGAATTGTTTCATCCACTTGGTTCAGAAACTGCTAGTCCTGGTCTGGCCAAGGGAAAAGATCAGATACTATAGCAATGAACAGCTTTTGAAGCTGTCAGTTAGCCCTCATTCTGCGATATGAGCTGGACAGGGCAAAATATAATGCAAAATAATATAAACTATGAGGCAATACAAAATAATATTATAATAATGTAACAGAATAGAATACTTGGTACTTGGTACTCGAATAGCCCGTTCTCACTGGTTATGTGGGTCCCAGCATAATCTCCATTTTTTGGGAGATTTGCTGGTTAAGCCATTATGGTTTCCTGGAGTCCCGAGGTCAGCCTGGCCAAAGTCTGTCCCAGGTCAGGTACCACCACGGGCAGTTGCAGCCCTTGTGGATCAGAGAGAGATTTACCACTATGCGACTTTGATACCAGGACGATGGTGGATCCTCGTATTGGTTTACTCTTAGCTAGGCTTCCTGATGGAAACGCCGGACTCCTCCTCAGCTTGGGAGACCCTACCAGGGGATGAATCCCACGCTGTACATCGCAGCCCGACACCCAGGAACACCTCCCAGCCACAATGAGGCGGCAAACCGTTGGGAGGAATGGAATAGAATATAGTGCAATATAACATAATAATATAAAATATGGATAACATGACGTCCCACTTGCTTTGAAAAAAGAATGGGCAGGAAATAAAAGTTAAAACAATGGTACAATAGAAAACTGCAAAAGGTCAATGACTTATTGAACTTGTCAATAGGAATTGAAGCAAGCTTGAAAAAGATATGCGTATTAATAATTCTTCTAATTCCTCGGGCTGTACAGACGTATGCCGTTAGATGTGACATAGGAAGCACAAGTATGGGATAAAGTTATTCAGTGTCATGGGATAAAGTGTCACATGGAATCGTAATGTGAATTCTGTGGGGTTGGTCTCCACGCGACATACTCAGTGGAAGACTCATAGAAAGCGGCTCTGAGAAAGCCGAAATCCGCCGGAACGTCAGCTTCTTCGTGAATAAAGAAGAAAATAACACCTCGCGTTAGCTCAACAAGAATATGAAGAATTACTTGAACAATGCCGAGGTCAACAGAAAGGTCGTGGGAGTTATTCAGTGCTTTTAGGAAAGGCAGATGTGCACACAAGGCGATGGCCGGTAGGCAACTGTCTGGAGGTGGATTTATGGAGGAAGAGACTCAACTAGGATTTGTTGTAGCGAGGAAGACAGCCATATATCTACAATTGCATTAAAGTGTTTCGTTAGCTTGGAACTTGATTCGGCATCAAAGCCAAGATCGGCACGTTCAGGATGATCTCTTCATGCAGGCTATTCACTAGAAGCTAATGAAAGGATAGACGAGCTCAGCAGAGTAGAAATGGTATAAAGTTTTCTGCGCTGTCTACTAGTCACGTCTTGGAGGAGAACTTTCTAACACCAAAAGATGTGGAACATTGTGTTATTTCCCAGGATCGGCTTTCCACTAAGCTCGGCATTGGATTATAAATGATCTGGCTCCAGTGCATTTAACCGAGAAAACCTTTCACCTTGTACTAAAGATTTCCTTGTATTGGAGCAATTATGAGTATTCACCATCGTGTTAGTTTCCATAAAGTATCGAAACGTCACAGCAACAAAAATGGTGCGAGATAACACGCTGAGCGAGTCTGCATTGATCCCAGTCAATATATGAACAATTTCTGATGGAATCCTTCGACGTTTCCGCGCTTAGCACCAACGTATCCAATGACTCCGCAATGCAAGCCATCTTCGAACTTTTTGCTGAACATGAAGAAAGAATAAATATGCATGGCCTGTCCATCCAACAGCCTATGGATCTCTTAAAGGAGTGCTTTAACTGCCCGATTTTCAGATGGTCTGGGAAATACTACGAGTAAATAAAAGGGTTTGCAATAGGACAAGGACTAGCACCAAGGCTTGCCATTGCGTTTATGTCAAAGATAGAAGTCCCAGTTCTCGGTCTCTGGCCGCTACTGTACTGTAGATATATAGATGACTGTTTTGTCATCTTCTCTACTGCGGAGGAGATGGACAAATGCTTTGAATTGCTGAATACGCAGTCTGGGCACATTAAATTCACGCGGGAGAAACCAAAAGAAAATTGGTTTCCATTTTTTAATATTCAAATCAATTTATCAGATAGTGGTTACATGACCAAGTGGTACCAAAAACCAAGTAATAAGAAAATTTTTGCTCATTTCCTCTTTTCTCAACGCACAAAGAAGGCAATTTTGAGAAACATGTTTCGAAGAGCCGCCTATGTGTGCACAAAGAGGGAACTAAAGGAGGAATCACGCGACTCGGTTAGGGAAATAGCCATCTCCAATGTCTACGAAATAGTAACCCCACGAGATAAGTTTACAAGGAGAACGACGCGCCCACGCGAAACACTTGGCCAAAAGAAAGTCCCGTTCATGTTGCCTTTTATAATCGATGAAGTAAGCGTAGCTATAAAACGATGCTTAAGAAGGGCAGGTCTAGAGGAATCGGTAACGATAGTTGAAATACCACCGACTACTCTACGTCGCCAATTAGTTCGGAACCGCCTGTATGACCGTCTGTATGAAACCACAAATTGCGTAATTTGCCCTTACGGCAGGGACGGTGATTGCATGAGTTCAGGTACGATATACTTGATCTCTTGTAACAATTGCGGGGATGAATATATTGACGAAACGGGCAGACTTTTGTGTATCCGTATAAAAAAACACCTAGATGGCAAACGAAAAGCAAGACAAGGCACGGCACTAGGGACGCATAGGATACAAAAGCATAGCGGAGACGATTTTGCTGTAAAAGTCAATATCCTCGTACAGGATGCCAAAACACTAGCACGCAAACTTCTTGAAGCTTTTTAGATAAGTGCAAGAACCCTGCAATGAATAGCAGAGATGAATGGCCAGAGAACACACTCGACCTGGCATCGTGTCTTCGCATCAATTTCTGATATGGACTGGTGCAGTCATCAACCATATGCGACAATAATCAACTGTTCTATTCTTCCTCATTGGACGTTACGTAAAAAGTGGTGAGTTCTTCGAGAAGTTTTTGATTGTGTAATTGCCATAGAGTTTTTTCGTTCTGTCTGCACGTGTTATTGAAGCTGATCTTCTTAAGCTGACGCGAGTTTGGTACAGATCTTCGTTGTCGTTGTCGTTGTTCTTGATGTTGCTGGTCAATGGTTGACGTTTCGGCGACTTCGCCTTCCTCAGAGCCTGGACATATTTAATATTAGAATATTTTTATTATTCGGTGGAAAAAAGGGGTTAAATTGTTAATGAAGATCAAACTTTCAAATAGACGCCATATTGAACAGAAAGGCCACTCACCGTGATGTTACGTGCGGGGCTGGTCCACACGTAGTTCACGTGTCGTCGCGAGCATGACAGGCCCCGGGGTCAAAATATCATTTTGAAATAGGCGCCAGGTCACGCGTGATAGTGAGGCATTCGTCCTTCCGGTTCATCTTTGGACTTTTGAAATTTATCCAAAACGCCTCAAGAGTTTTGCGCGTTGATGTATTTGATTCCTGCGCTAGGACCCGCACATTCACTTCAAAATCATCGCCGTTGTGCTTTTGTGTCCTATGCGTACCTAGAGGGGTGTTTAAAACGATTTTAGCTTTTCCATCCAGATGTTCTTTTATGCGTACACAAAGTGGTTTACCCGTTTCCCCGATATATTCCTCGCCGCATGCACTACATGAGATCAAGTATATTATACCTAAACTCATGCAATCCCCGTCTCTCCCGTTAGGACAGATCATACAGTTTTCTGAGCTGCACAAACGATCATAGAGACGGTTTCGAACTAACTGGCGGCGTAGGGTACTGGGTGGGATGTCAACAATCATTACATAATTTTCAAGACCACTTTTTCTTAAGCACTTTTTAATGGCGTGACTTACTTCATTTGATATGAAGGGCAGCTTAAAGGGGATCCTATTTTCGTCTGAAATATTATTTTGGGAAACTACCAAACGTTTTCCTCTAACCCGAGTGGCTTCTACTTCGTAGCCATTGGAAATGGCAATTTTTCGTGCCAGGTTTCGCGATTCCTTCCTTTCCTCTTCTTCTGTACACACATTTTTAGCCGTGCGATACATACTTTTGATAAGTGATTTTTTCATGTGTGAAGGGTGAGAGGAGAGGCAGTGGACTACCATGTTTTTACTGCTTGGCTTGCGATACCATTTTGTTACATAGCCACTCTCTGAGAGCTTTATTTGAATGTTTAAGAATGGAAGCCAGTTCTCGGTAGGTTTTTCTCGTGTAAATTTTTTATACTCTGTCTGTCGGCTTAACAATTCAAAGCACTCATCCATCTGTTCTTGAGTGGAACAGACGTTGAAGCAGTCGTCTGTGTATCGACACTAGAGTAAGGGTATGTGATCGAGTACTGTAGCTTCTACCTTAGACATGAAAGCGATGGCGCTTGGTGCTAAACGCTGTCCCATGGCCAAGTCTCTAATTTGTGCAAAATATTTTCCGGACCACCTAAAGATTGAACAACTATGAGTCATTGTTCTAAAAGAGTCATTAGTTGCGCAATCGACAAGCCGTGCATTTTTATTCTCTTTTCATGTTGAACAAGAAGTTCGAAGATGGCTTGCATTGCGGAGTCATTGGACATGTTGGTATAAAGTGAAAGTAACATCGAATGACTCCATTATATGCGTGCTGTTCGGTTGTGCGCACCGTAGGTGGTCTAAAAATATTTTGGTATTAGGTAGATGGGTTGGAACGAATTTTAGCAGCTGGGTTAGGATAAGGTTCAGGAACCACTTTGTTCTATCCGTTGGCCCGCCTATACAACTGATGATAGGTCTAACTTTATATGATGATGGCTTCGTTGATGTAATATCATCAGTTAAAGTAAGCTTATGTGTTTTAATAAGCAAGTAAAGGACAGCGCAAATTGGATTTTCGTTTTTAGGTCGAGAAATAACTGAAGGCTCTAAACCCGTGGCCTTTGCCGTGCTGACCCATTCTTAATTTAATTTTCGGTATTGGTTTCTATATTCCTTTTCAGAGGATGTTCGATAGAGAGAAACATCACTGAGGTGCTCCTCGGTTATCCTAATATCCAACTGCCTAGGAAGAACTACAAATTCTCCGCCTTTATCACTAATAGAAAGTCTAATAGATTTTGAATTCAAAAGCTCTCTAACCTGGCGCATACCACATTTTTGTTGGGTTGTGAGGTTGGAGCTTCTTTTTCGTTTTTGGTAGTGATTAAGTATGCGGAGAATTTCGTCCGAAAATAAACGAAATGTAGGGTCAATAGGGTCAATATCGCTATTTGCTAGCTCTTGTTTAAAGAAAGTTCGGGGAAAGGGTATTGGTGGTAGTTCCCCCTTGATACTACTTTTCCTAACCTTTCTAGCCTAACCCTATAACGTAGCTGGTCTTGATGTTCATGTAGACTACACGTGATCCTGCGTAGGATTGGTTTAGAAATGGGTTGACTAGGTGCAAAACTGGGACCCAATTCTAACAAGGAACGCACATTTTCCGGAAGCGTTATGCCTCCTAGCACAGTAACTCTGGATGTTCTTGGTGCGCAGTCTATTACAGATTTTTACTTGGAACTTGACCAAGGTGGTTCTTTGATTTGACCTTTTTGAGCGGCGTGATAGATCTTCAAACTTTTTCCTTAACTTGCTCTTAATATCACACCGAACCTTTTTTTGCCACCGAATAATAAAAATATTCTAAAATTAAATACGTCCAGGCTCTGAGGAAGGTGAAGTCGCCGAAACGTCAGCCATCGACCAGCAACATCAAAAACAACGACAACGACAACGAAGATCTGTACCAACCTCGCGTCAGCTTAAGAAGATCAGTTTATAAGATCACATAAATAAATATATCAACTATCTATGCCGAGGTTTATAGAAAGTCGGTCTTTCGTGTTATTGAAGCATTTGGCCTAGCAGATTGTCTGTCAGTATATCCTTCCAGGCTCTGAAGAAGACGATACTGCCGAAATGTCAGCTACCGTTCTATTGTATTGCGTGTTTTTCTACGAGAATAAATGTATGCTATCTAACAACCTCGCGATTCCTGAACAAGAAAACGACGCATAAACAATTTCTGTTAACATGCCTTTAAATTGTTTAGCTTACACGAAGTTGATATAGATATTTATTTCGGCTAACGTTTCGACGGTTTGGTCTTCATCAGAGCCCATGATCCGAGTCGATGGCCCACAGTTGTTCGTGTTCTCGAGGTGGCGTCTTCGTCTCGCATCGAGCCTCTTTTCTTCCGTTGAAAAACAAATGATTATCAGCCCATAACAATGCCAACAATAACCTTCCACATTGTCGGGTGAGCATGGCATATTGAAAAAAGGTGCTCCACTGAGGAAGATCCAGCTCGATGCGCGACACAAAAAAAAAGAAAACACAACCTTGAGAACACGAACATCTGTGGACCATCGACGCGGACCATCGGCTCTGACGAAGACGAAACCGTCGAAACTCTAGCCGAAATAAATAACTATATTAACCTCGTGTAAGCTCAACAATTTAAACACATGTTGATTATTTCACTACCCAGGTTAAATGACGGTCGGTTTGAAAATTCTTATTAAGTTGTTTTAGATTAGGTTCGATTCGGTAGAGATTTAGGTGTATATTCCCAACTGTGATGTACAAATATGTCAGGAATACCTTAGTACCCTTCCTACCAGCAAGTCTCAATGATATGGATAAACTCGTCCGAAGAGGTTTATTTTCCACTATACAGTGTAAAGCTTTTATCAGAAGATGCCTAGTTCAAAATTTGCTCGAAAGTGGCTTATTTGTTATGTCATAATATATCCCACCTTTCCGAATAGCCTTTCGAGTCCTAGAATTTTTTTTCCAATCTATTCACAAATTTCGCCTGATTGGTATCACGTGTTGCAGGCCCGGTAAGTTTTTCCGTCTAGAGAATCAATGCTTACCATAATACGACTTTTCCTGATTTTCACCCCAAACAGCCGACATTATAGATTGGCTAATGAGGTTTACCACTTTAGGACTCATATTCTCACAGGGCAGAAAACAATTCCCAACATTGGGGAAAATCCCTTGCCAAGAGAAGACTGCGGCAGACCATTGAAGAAGTTGCAAATTTATTTGAGACATCCTTATTTTCCTTCCTCAAGCAACGGAAATCAGTTCATAGTAGTTTCTAGTTCGTTGGGAATGGTGTAAAAAAAAATTCAGTCACCCACCTCGTCGTTAAGTTCACCGTTCTCGGTCGTGTGATTGCAGTTACTCATGGTATACGATAACCATGCAGGCAAACTAAAGTAGGGAAAAAGTGAGTTTTGCAAATATCTCGACATTATCGTGGTTGAAATAGGAAATTTTTAGTCCAGGATTCGTTTTTGGGAGTTGTAATCAGTTTATTCAACTCCAGAACAATTCTAATATTACATTTCCAACTATTCCTTTGTCAGTTTTGCTCGGCTACTTTTCAGTACAATATAGGATGTGACCACAAAAGAAAGTGATGGGACGGGCGCATGTAAACAAGAGCAACAGAAAACAAAATAGACACATAGAATTCATGTTACCATCTAGTACGTGTACCTGCTTGGCAATAACATCGCCACCACCAGCATAGTCTGCATGCAAGCTGAGGATACCGCGTACATGCCTATCATAACGCTTCGCTGTACTCCCGTTTACTCAACGCATACGAACATCGGAGTCCATAGATGTTAGAACCATCATTGTTCTGTCGACAACGATAGGCTGTGACGCTAGTTGAACGAACATCCGTGCGTGACGAATTGGGAAAGCAACTAGATTATCACTGCTACTCACGCATGCGCTCTTCCACCTCTCGTACGAGTTGTGGTTGCAACGGTCAGAACAGCCTAGACTAAGCCTTCGCTTTGCAATGTTCTTTGCGCCGCTGGAGGAACCGGTGCCGTGTGGTACCCTAGCAACTTGCAGCACGACGAGCGGATCGACGCGAACGTCTATGAAAATCAGATTTCTTGGTTGGCTGTCAATGCATTATTAGTTCATTCAAAACAAGCTCGTGGGAAATGAACCCATATCTCTTGTAGTCTATTCCTTGCGTCCTGTGATTTGCATCTCTTTCAATTTCTAAAGAATTTTCGTCTCAATGCCTACATCGATAACTTCGAACACCTTACACCGCTAATTGGGTAGTTCTTCAACTGTTGAGCGCCCTTATAGAGCAAAAAGTACACAATTCCTTCAGTTAAGTGAACGCTGGATCCAACTTTGTGAACAATGTGGTGATCACATAATACATTGAAATCAAGTCTTTACAAAGAGGCTTGAAGAAAAAAGTTACAGGAAGTGGAATGTTAGAAAGCAATAACTGGAATAGCATGCTTAGTAAATCAATACAGAACTCCCTTAAAAGCAAAACGATCGACTGGGAAACTTAAGAAAAAACCCACTTTTTGTACGGATTTATATGCGGACATCTGGGTAAGGGAGGCGTAGTAACGTTCTGGTGTGCCTCTTCTGTCTCGCCATTGACTTGTACGATAATAAAATTAATTAGCACAATTAATAGAACCCGCATTCCAATCTCTCGGCCAGATGAGCAGTTGATACTATGAAATTGGATGCTAAATAAAACATTGCTTTTCTAATGCTACATAAAAAATAATCAGAGAGAGAGAAAGAGAGAGAGAGAGAGAGAAAGAGAGAAGGAGAGAAGGAGGCTAGCAAGAAAGATAGTTTTCTCTGAGCAAGCTGTCTTTATCAATGAAGATGGTACTTCACTTTCTAAAGCTTTAATGTGAGAGGGAAATGTGTTTATTGCTACTGCCGTTACTACACAGCCATCAAACTTGATGGGCATGCAGTGCAGTGGCCAGAGGTGCACTTCAGAACAAATTTACATGGTTATTGGCTCGATTCCCAATCACGAGTATACCAAACTCGCTCCGTGATCGGTCAAATGTTACCAAGCTTGTATGGGAAGATGAAAACACTGACTTGATTCATCCTGTCACTGTAAGTTATTGGACAGGTCGAGCATGCATTTGATTACTCCCAACGATTTTTAGTGAAGTCGAATGCATAGCGCATCTCTAAGGGACATATCAACAGCAAAAGCTTTAGTCTTCTTATTTTCTCTCAGTGCATTTAAAGTTTTTAGCGATTCCTAAATTTCTAGAGTGACCAATGCGTTATATCTTTGTACAACTCGATTTCAGTGCGATAGCCAATTTAATGACGTAGTTTCAGTGCTGTTCTCTTTCGAACATTTGCTCTTGTGTCTTGTGTGAGTAACAAACGAGATCACGGACGTGACACTAAGTGGAACAGGGAGAACGGCAATTACAAGAGATCGAAATCCATCGACTGAAACAATGCACTAATGCTAAAAAGAATAAATGTACATAGACGACCATAACGAGCTACGGAATTCACGAGGACTTCTCAAAGTTTTGCTTGTAATGAAGGTCGAAACCGCCGTGATGGATTGCCAGGCTTAGGGCTGAGCTCAGACAAGGAGTTCAGGAATCTATTAGGGCTTCTGCGACAGCTGCACGTGAAATTGTTCAGAGAGATAAAAGAAAACCGCACAGAATTTTAGTGACTAAGTTAAAATATAGTTACAAGTGCAATTGAAACATTAAGCGCTACTCTCCATTTCATTACAGGGCGAGTGTGGTGGCGCAGTGGTCGGACGTGCCCTGCAACGCACACGTGAAATCAAACGTGACGCCCATGGCCCACCAAGCCAAGCCAAGTAAGTTCTACCACTCCTTTCATGTTTTACCTCAGAATCTCTAGTAATTCGTATTCTCATCACCTTACAAAATGTCATCTCACATGATTTATTTACCACCCGTTTATTAAAAACTTAAGAGCGTGTGTGGCGCAGTGGTTGGAGGTGCCCCTGCGACGCACACGTGGAATGGATCCCCTCGCCCGTTGCTCACCAAGCCCTCCATTCCTCCAGGCTCGACAAACTGGTACCAAACTTGTCTGGAAGAGTAGCAGTACTGGCTCGATACATCCGTAGGCCACCGCGAGTTATTGTAAAGGCCAGATATGGATTCAATCACCTCCAAACGATTCTTAGTGAAGTCAAGTGCATAGCGCATCCCTCAGGGATTGATCAACGCCGAGACTTTATCCTTTTTTTATCCTCCATTTCATTGCTGCTGAGTCTATCGTTGCACCGTTCTCACTTACGGCTTTCATTGCGTTGAAAATTTCTATAAAAAAAAATTATAAATGGGTAATGAATGACTCTTAATACAAAGGCATAAGTCCTATTAACTGTTGAGTGTCAGAAAACCTACTCAACATGGATTTTAAATAAGCTTGACGACTGCGATAGAGAGAATAGTGTCTGTGCCTGCAAACCACTGCTTTATCTTTCTCTTTTTCTTCTTTTTACTCTCCTAATTCTTCATAGAAAGGACTTTATGAAGAAGTTTGCTACTCTAGATGGCTACTTCCATACACGCCAACAGTTTCGTTCCGCATGGCAGTGGCCGTACCCATTTTGAGAAATTAACTTTTGGAACTTGAAAGAAGTTCTACATCATCGGAAATAGTCTGTTCTCATTCCGATTATCGTTAGTTCTACGACGTGAAGAAATGCGAGAACATAATCCGCGAAACAAAACCTTCGACGAACACATACATTTCATTGAAGGCACTGACCAAGTTTTTTCTTCTCAATTGTTAGATTCCGTACAGAGCGCCTACCCATGCTGGGAATGTCTGTGGTGGTTCTACTTACTTTAGTCTAGATTGAAACTGGATTTTAACAAAGTTGTAAAATTAAAAAAGAATTGCGCAATATCACAAAGACCACCACTTAACTTAATGTTCATGTTCATCGATCAGTTCGGTGCATTAAAAATCGAGCGAGGTATGGTGTGGTCCGAGACAAAATTTGCTCCACAAAATAAGCGCTACGAGGCGTCTATAGGACGCACGATAGCTAGCGGCCTCTTTGATACCTTTGAGGGACCCACTAGAGGAGCGTACGACATTTAGAATGCTAGAATATCTTGTCGCACCGAGCTGGGGAAAAAAATGAAGTCCTCTGGTTTACTATTACCAGCTGTAATATCTATAGGTAATCATTGCATCAAATTACTAGTTTTCGACCAGTATAGACTTTGTTCTGCACGGGACAGAACTTCTTAGAAAATAAAAGTTAGATTGAGAACATAAGGTGCAAAAAGGTATCGTAGGCAAATGAAATCAGATTACTATAGAACATGGGAAACCTGCAGATCAACAATGTTTTCTTCATGATTATTATAGGTAATTAATAGTTGAGTAAGCCAAGTTTAGGGATCCTAACCCCGTTTTGTTCTAACACGATTCAAAGTCTTATTATCAGTAAAATTTCCACACTGGAAAGTCTGACTGATCAACTAACATAATTCAATAAAAATAAGTGACGGTTTATTATTGATTAAATGAGAGATACTAGGTGGCCACAGAGTACAGATGATGATGAAAGATTTTGAAAAAAGTTTCATTGCCATGCGTCAGGAGTCATCATGGGTCAATGCAGCAACACATTCCGATTGTGACTGGCGATTTCAGGTAGCTTGAGTGATGGCCCGAGAATGGTTTCTACAGATTTCGCATCTTATTCTCAACACTTATTACAGTTTTCTTTGCTTCAACTTGCCTTTTCTAGTGGTCCGATCATTTTGCTACAGCATCTACCAGGCTGTGGTCTTGAAACTTATTTGTTTTCTCGTATATTTTATATGAACTATGACATTTCGCCTATTTGAATACTTGCCGGTCTTCACGAATTATAGAGAGCAGTTTAAGCATATTTTCATTTGGATGGTAAATTGCTAGTATTACTTTGTTCGCTTTCTTTCTTATCACAAGACCCATGCAAGGACCTTTCCATGCTGGGTCTCTTGGAACGTTGCTTTTAAGAAGAGAGTGATTCCCAACATGGTTTACTCTTAGACTTTCGGATGAATACGTTCAATTGCTGAGCTTGGGAGACATCAGTAGAGAGATGAACTTCCGTTTTATCGTATACCTTCATACGAAGGTCCACAATACGCCTCGCTGAGTTGCTCTCCACATGACCCTCATAAATGCTCTCCGTTTACCGAACAACTTCTTGGACAACTGAACGCCTAGAAACTAATGAAGCCGGTTTGTTTCCATCAGGTTTTCAACTCCAGATAGAACTCCTTAATGGTTAAACTTATGTGAATCTCAAAGGGAGTAGTAGCCAGGGTAGTCCGTAGAAGATCTTCTAGACGTATTGATGTTACTACAGATTACTGAGGTAAACAAAAGATGTGTAAGGTTTATTTCTATGAACAATGGTGACTTATATCAAGAGTATATCAAACAAAAAAAGGATCTCATTCGGAATCAGAAATTGGACTTGAACCTATTTAATATCATTCATTGATAGCACGGATGGAGAAACACGAAAGGAAACCGGAATACCAAGATATACGGACACGTACGATACACCTCTAGGTCTGAGTACAATATTATGAGATTGTATGAACTTGCACAGGCCAAACATTCTTCGTTTCATTCGTGAGTGTTCGGCTCGTTAATCGAATAACATTAATGTGATGCATAGAACACGTCCGACGTGAAAGCGGTCGGTCAAGTTTTTCTTCCTAACGATTTCATAAGGACTGGATGAACCATTTGTAATTATTCAGATATATTTTCTGCTCACTGAAGGACCGAAATAAAAGATTATGTCTTAGGCCACTAATGATCTTCTGATTACGCTTTAGATTATTTACTTTCCGTTTCAACTGTACGATGTCGATAATGTTGGCAACTGACTACGTTTACCATTTGTGTACCCTTGTTCTATCAGCCAGTTACCAACTCACTATAACATAACGTGCTTATGCTCATAAAATGTAGCGCCAAATATAGCGTTGATTGATACTATACGAACCTTCCCTGAATGATTTACTGGTGCACCGTCGTTGGAGGACGTTCTTGGATAGACACCGAACTGTTGCATAGAACTGCGAGTCTATCTCTCCAGCAAAGTGCTCCAAAATGATAATAAGTTCAAAATTGTCATCCACTAGCAGAACTAAAGGGTAACCCAAATTGTCATGTGGTTTCAATCCTGTTGACGGATGATTGCTGATTGCACTGCTAGACAGAAAACTGTCTGAGAGACAGGCGAAGCGAAGGACCCGTACGGTGTGTTAGTGAACGCGTTATCCCCGGAAAGAGTTGTAGCGTGTTCGTTCCCCACCGCAGACCCCTGCGGTCCTGAATTTTGCAAATATCACAGCATTATTGTGGTTTTCAGACGATTGTTTCTACTGGACTCAACTAGTAAGTTAGTTTGCAAAAGGAAAAATTTACTACGGACTACTGTTAGAGCAGTTGGCTCGAAATGTATTTACAGAATCAATTCTAGTCGCATGACTTGATACCATATACTGTACAGTTCTCATCATTCTTTTCATTCGATTCGCTTACTATCATCAATTATCTATGAATGTTTTTGACTTTCTGCATGGGTTTGGCTACTCCTCGGCGAATTTGGTCTTTTTTATGAAAGCCATTGAATGCAGGTCGAATAGATTCGCTTTGGAAAAACTGTGCCAAGGTGTCGTCGGGTGTGAACCACAGAATGTCGCCAACTTTTGTGGAGCGAAGGAGGCTATTCCTATGCAAGTTTGATATTAATTCCCGATCCTGATGGGATGTAAGGCTTCGTTAACTCGGCTTAGGGTTGAACCAGAGACCTCAGGCGTGCTACTAGAAGGAATCTCTACCACTGCATTTCTTGCACTATCCTACGAATCAAGGAATAAAAGGTATCAAAAATGACTTGTGCCAAGCTATTTACTCTTAGTGTTTTGGGTGAATATTTCGTAGAATAAGTGTTTCGAACAAGGATAAATCGTGACAGAAAAGAACAATTAAGGGTCATTAAGTATGCATAAAACGTTGAACAATATCGTACAACAGAAAAATGTTTCTATTCGCAGTAGAAGGAAGTAAATATAGATTGAAAAACCATAGAAGAACTATCTCTAAGACGGGGATTTGGTTGGGATGACGGCGACGAATCAGTGTGACGACGACCTTGAGCCGACGGGACGAGTTTTCTGGATCGATACTGGTCACTCAACTCAGGTTTTCTTGGACATATTCGTATACAGTTTCGCTCGCACAACTGATCCAGGTAGCAGTTTTTCTTCAGATACGACTGCAAGATACGTTGTACACCTTTTTGAAAAGAATTCTTTGTGAAAGGTTCCCAAACCATTAATGTTTCCCTATGATTACTAGATTACCTTTTACTAATAATTATTTGATGAATATAAAAATTGTGGTAATACAGCGAAAGCAGTGGAGCAGTTGTTGTGTTCTGGCTGCCACACGTCGCTGAAAATGTGGATCCAAGGATGAATCTTGAGTCTTCAGGATTGCATCACGGGGACACAGAATTCGATAACTCAATTCTACCACTCTAGTAGCAACGACCTGAGGTGAATAATCGGAGAAATAGGAGAGGACACTGTCTCACAATTAAACGAAGGCGTAGCTTTTCTCGAGCGTTGTAAAGGAAACATGATAAGGTCGTATAATGGCGGATTTTCTACTTCACGTATAAGACAATTTTTAATGGACTTGTCGCGTCGAATTAAATTCGCTGTTTACTGAGCATACACGAGGTTGTTATCGTAGTATTTGTTACTAGTAGCTGACTTTTAGGCGGATTTAGCATTGACGAGAATCTGGAAAGGTTAGGTTGACTGCAATTTAGCCAGCCTAATACCCCCAGAACCGCAACTGAACAATCACGATGCCTAAATTTTGGTCGCACTCACACACTTACGATTTCATGTGAGTCTTCCTCTGAGTGTTCTACGTGAAGGCCAAAAACGCGCAAATCACATAGATGAGTAATTGGCCTCTCTCACGTCAAAATATCTTGGATAGTTGGATATTTTGACGGCCCACCCTCATTAATTGTGCGGGGCCCAGCATGATTTCCATTTTAGGAGTTTTGTTGGTTTAGTCATTGTGTTTCCGTGGAATCACGAGGTCAGCCTGGCCAAAGTCTGACCCATGTCGTCACCACCGCAGGCAGTCGCTGCCCTTTTGCATTAAAGCGATATTTGGCACCATGCGACTAGTTTGATACCACGGCTGTGGTAGATCCTGATATTGGTTTACTCTTGCCTTGGCTTCCTGGTAGAAACGCTGGGACGAATCCTCCGCTGTACATCTCAGCTCTACACCTAGAACACCTCTCAACCACGATGAGGCGGTAGACCGTTGGAAAGCGTTAAAATATGAGTCTGAGATATTATTTGAGGATGCACGTGATAAATAATATCAGTTTAAATTTTAAAGAAGGAACAGAGAGGGGCGAAAAGTTCAGTATACAAAGTGTGCCTGATTTCGTTTGATTGTTAGTCCTCAAAAGCCCAGGTATTCTGCATCATTTTTGTTCGAATTTCTGTCATTATTTCTCATCTTTCCTATAGTAAATCACCTACAATTTGCCTTTTAACTCTCCCTTTTTTGCTCTTTTTTCGCATTGAAAGTACGGTAATGAAGGATTTCACAAACGCCTAGATAATTAAGTGGGAAAACGGTTTACGATCAGTGAAACCCTGTTGCACATTCGCTTATTATTTATGGGCTGAACGAAGGTGTCGATTTGCACTTAAACTGTATTAGGTTGAAACTCAAGATCCTGCAAAGTTTTCCAACTTTTTTTCCCAGGTTCTCCTAGCATAGTCAGAGCGGACTGGAACAAATTATAATCAAAACCGGTTTGCTATATTCTACTCCACTCCACGAACTGGCGAGAATCTTTTTTCTCGTCGTTCATCTGTCTGTTGGAGGCTAATAGTTCAAAATTATACGATAGACCTCACATAACTTGTTGTTTTGGAATTTGCTGACAAGAAACACCAACGCAGATGGTCTCATATCTAATTCCTTTAATTGGTCGGATTGAATCCTTTTCATACAGAAATCGTCACATGACATATTTACCATCTTTGTTCCTAGGACTGGTGATGTTGCAGCAAAAAATGTTGTATCTTTCTACTTCTGTTCAGCAAACACGAGGTGCTATTTTATTTCTTTATTTACGAACAAGCTGACGTTTCGGCGGATTTGGCCTTCCTCAGAGCCTGGAAGGGTCAAGTTGACAGCAATCCACTCGGCCAAACACCTCCATAACCAAGCAGAGAAAACGCTAAACCAAGATTTCAATCACATTTAGCATAGCTCTGCACATTCACCGCTTTCTATGAGTCTTCCACTGAGTATGTCGCGTGAAGACCAACCGCACAGAATTCACATGGAAGCGTAATGTGCCCCTCCCATCAGAATAACAGGTTTTACAGAATAACACAGAAAATGTTGTCTTTTTCAGAAAGGACAACAGCTCCCTGCGATATTCCCATCGACAACAGCGCTAATTAAATGCATTTCTAGGTGTATCGCTTTTTCGCGGTGCTCGCCTTTATATTCTAATCATTAATCTTCGACAACAATCAGTTGCTACCATAAGATGAAATGTGTTTGACTCAGAAAACGAACTTCCTGCTGTATGAGTTTCTGAGGCAGCGTTCATCGGAGGCGATGCAGCCGGGGACAAGGGATATCCTAAAGCGATACTGGAAAAACTGAAGTGTGTGGCGTGATCCTTCGATTTAGATCTTTCGCGAGTTGCGATGATTTCGCTATTCAAATATTCCCATTATCTCGCTAAGTAATTTGCTAGGACATTTTAGCCCATTCCGCCCCGGCGCCACACTTTTTCGTTGCTGGGCCATTGGAATACGAGAGCAGACATTTTGGTTTTTTGTTAATAAAAAATCTTCTCTCGATAACAAGAGGATTAAGGAGTTTCGAATATGACATTGTTGTAGGCGAGAATTTGCTTTATCGTTCAATGAGTATGATTGATATGTACGGTGCTAGTTACTGTGTCTTACGATGCTCCATATTGCAAATGCATTGCTGCCAGATTTGGAAGTGATTCGCGCTCTATTTTAAGTCTACTTCATTTCAGGTATTATGAAGCATTAATAAATTGTTAGTCAAACTACCTAAACGTCAATGATTTTTTTTCGAAAGAAAGGGTTTTTTGTAAATTATCGAGCGTGGAGAATGGCTTTTTTGGTATGGATCTTTCCATTTTGATCTACTTTCGAATAGTTATCAAATGAATAGACATGGTACTGGGAAAAATTTCTCGAACCCTCTGAACTGAATATGGACAGTGTGGTATTCACACGGTCGTTCGGTCTGAGCCACTGTGGACGGTATGGTGTCGACAAGGGGCATAATGTAATAAAATGTGTTTAATTGCTCGAACTTGTACCCCTTCTAGTTTATTGTTCTTTCAAGAAATTTGAAATAAGTTGAGCGGGTACACCTGCGTGAGAAAACGATCGGGTGGACTAAATATGGAATAAATTTAGGTGATTTAATAGTCAACTTCGAAAAAAGTTGCGAAATATTAGTAGAATGGCTCTGAATACTATCACGATACCGAATAATACTTTTAATCGTTTGGACAATTACCCATTCCAATTCCTGCATTTTGCTTTTGTCGAAGTTAATGATATCACTTGTATCGCCTGTAGACCAGTTTATCGTCGACAGACTCGAGCGCGCGCCAGTAAATCTTCTATTTTTCCCTGACGCGTACAAGAGTATCCCAGTGGATTCTGCTCGCTCAAGGGACTCGTTGAGCATTATATTTTTTTCTAGGCATATCGTGAAAGACTCTGACCATCGCGTCGGTGGTCTTCCGGCAGTGCGTTTGACAACATCCCGAGGAATCCATTCACTAACGGCTCTTGTCCATCGGTAGTCGTTTATAGGCATTAGGTGTGCGGCCCGCCTTATCTTCAAGAGTTTTGCGTGCAAAGGCAGTCTTTGATTATTGATCGTTAACGCAGGTCGAAGCTTCGGATCCTTATTGTGTGGCATGGAATACTGCTAGCATCGTCCTTTCCAATGCGCGTTCAATAACACAGTGATCTTTCACCCTGCTTACGCAGTGATCAGATTTCTAACGTATTCGCTAAGGCAGAAAAGGCGAGCACGGAGTCGTGTCTTCCTTGCTCTATTTACTAAATACTCGATGCCCTTGAAACCAGAAGCCGCTCGTTTCTTTCTGCTCAACTCTGGAGCTATGTCGTTCATCATATTGATTTCCCGACCTAGATAGACAAAACTGGAGCATACGGAGATATTCGTTCAGTTGAACGTGAATGGGGCATTCAAAACCAATCCGATCCTCATAAACATCGTTTTTGCGGGGTTTAGTCGAAGAACAATCTTTCCCCAGGCTTTATCAAAGTCGGCAACCATACGTCAAAGCTCCCAAAGATTTCGACGACTACTTCTATCTCAGTTAAATCAAAGGCCTTCTGTAAACCGATGAAAGAGAGACAGAGCGGTCTCTTGTACTCTCGCGATACTTCATTGAGGCTTGTTACCGTGTGGATGTCGTCCATCGTACTAAATCCTTTTCGAAACCCTGCTTGCTCACATGGCTGTCCTTCGTGCAGTGTTCTGTCAATCCTGTTTAAGATGAGTGGAGTGAAGAGATTGCAGACGAGAGACAGCAAGCAGATTGGGCGATAGTTGCCGAGGTTGTGGAGGTCACGCTTCAGGAACTGTAGCACAGTATTGCTGATTTTTCACTGATTTGGAAGCTCTCATTCAGATAGGCAACGTGTGAATACCCGAACCAGCATGTTTATGAGGATTAGTACAAGCTTCTTCAACTGTTCGAATCTTATCATATCCGGACTTGGTGCTGTTCAATTTTTCACCGACGAAATAGCATGTCGGATTTTGGATGGGAGAACCGGTGGTGCGATATATCCATTCTCCTTTATTTCACATAACGGAAGGAGTACGTGGCTACCGAAGAGATCTAAGTAGCATTCATAAATGATTTTCTGCATTGTATTTCTGGACGCTGTAATTGTTCCGTCTGGGAGCCGGAGTGCAGTCATCTTGGTCTTGTAATTGGCGAAGCCTCGGTGGGCTTTGCGAATGCTCCAGCCTCTCCAGCTTCGACCAATACTGCTGTTCTTTTCTCTTTCTAAGATCCTCTTTTAACGTCTGTCTGCACTGTTTTGCAAGTTCGCACGTTAGCTGGCGGTTGGCTACAGCTCGTGTGAGTCCACGCTAGCCTGTCAGCTGAACTGTTTCTGTAGACCAAAGTCTCTTGGTGACTTTCGCACTCCCTGCTTTCATAGCGCTAACGTGAAGATGTTGAACGAGCCGATCACATTCCTCGTCGATGTTTTCGAGAACGCCATCTTCTTAACAGCCGACTAGTGAATTGAATAAATTGCAGCTTAGAATGGCCCTAAGTATACTAGTAGGCCAGTAGATTAAAGAGTTGGTCGGATTTGTCTTTTGTCCGCCAACTGTACGTGGAATGCTCGGCTTTGTAAGAATTCGCAACGCCGGACCTTTTCCGTAATTGCCGTAAACAACCTCGAGTTTGGGTTATGACAGTTTATGGCAATAACAGCGGTACAATAATAATATATGATATGTGACGATATGTGGTTAGCTGGACATGTACGAGCGAGATTGAAACGAGGAAAAGTCATAGAATTGAAGGAAGCTAGGCGGACACTGGAGTTGAAGCGCCGAGGAACTAAAGGACTGGAAGATAAGCACTGGAAAATCAAAAAACAAGCACTGGGGGTTGGAACCCAGACACTGGTTTTGATGACCAGTGGTGCTCCTTATATTCTGTCTGTAATGGGTGAGGTTTTGCAGAGGGAATCAGAGATAGTGCTCAAAGAGAGGTTATGTAGTTTTTCAGCTAGTACAATTTTTTGTACAAAGTGTTCATAAGGGCCCTGTAAAGGCTTAAACAGAAAGTGCACAGGTACGGCCGATTCTCCAAAGCACAAGCTGCTCGCGGCGGCTTATTCAGCACTCAAATCGTCAGACAAAGAAGAGCGGATACACAAAGAAATTACAGTATCCCCTTCCAACCAAGTTGCGAGACAAATGTTTGAAACGGTCGTTGAGAAGCAATTTGCGGAATGTGCAACAATAGATGTATAACGATTACAAGTACAACAGTTATTGAAGAAGACATAAGGTAAGATAGAAATAGAAACTATGATCAATTTAATGGTAACCCCATAACAAACGTTTTTTCCTTGACCGTAACAACCAAGGCCATGTTTCTACATCCATCAGATCCAACAGAACCAGCAGCCATCAGTTTATGCTTACTTGAATACTTGAATCCTCACCAGTTGTGCGGGCTCCAGCAAAAATCACCATTTTTCGGAGATTTGCTGGTTAAGCCATTATGGTTCCTCGGAGTCCTGAGGTCAGTTTGGGCAAAGTCTGCCCCAGGTCTTCACCACGGCAGGCAGTCGCAGCCGTTGTGGATCAAAGGGAGATTTACCACCATGCGACTTTGGCACCAGAACGCTGGCGGGTCCTGGTATTGGTTTGCTCTTAGCTAGGCTTCCTGATAGAAACGCCGGACTCTTTCTCAGCTTGGGAGACCCTGCCAGGGAATGAATCCTACGCTGTACATCGCAGTCAGACACCTAGGAACACCTCTCAGCCACGATTAGGCAGTAAACTGTTGGGAGCCATCAGCTAATATAAAATAAATCTGGTCTAGTATCCTAATGAGTCTACAAGAATAGAAACCTATTTTCTCCCTATTTTTTTCCTTGGTGGCGATGTGCAATACCATAAGGTAGATGGATAAAGTCTCGATACTGTAGAAGAAATGGTTATCGAATGCGAACTGAGGTGTCTGACTATTAAAAAGAATTCAGACACTGTAATGTTGAGATATTTGCAAAACTGCGCATCGCAAGTGCCTACCGCAGTGATCGAACTCGTTATTACCCTTTCCGGAGGCTAATGCGCTCACCACAACACCATTCGGGTCCTTTCGCCTTTTTCTCATTTATTTCCATCTAACAATGCCATCAGCAGTCACCAGTTACCAACAGTACTGATCTGGGGAGCACAAATCGGCATTGGTCCCAGCTAAGCTGAGGCCGTAGCCGAAATCACAGGACTAACTTTTTATTTTCTGTCCACCACAATTTTTTCACGGCACGGTGTTATGTGAAATACAACTACAGTGATGCTGAGATATTTGGAAAACTCCGGACCACAGGTGTTTACGGTGGGGAACGAACGCACTATTACCCTTTCCTGGGCAAACGCTCTTACCACCACACCATGCCGGTCCTTCGTTTCGCCTTTCTCTTAGCTAGTTCTGCCTAATAATGTTTTGAGCAGTCACCCGTCAACGATATTGAACTAGTTGAAAGAAGGACCAAATGAAGGACCCGCATTGTGTGGTGGTAAGAGCGCTTGCCACCGGAAAGGGCGATAGCGTTTTCGATCCCCATCGCAGACGACTACGTTCCGCAGTTTTGCAAATATCTCAGCATCATTGTAGTTGTACTTCGAATAATACCCTACTGTGAAAAAAATTGCAGTGGACAGAAAACAAAAAGTTAACATAAAGCGGACACTATCTAATAGTTTTAATTATCAGTGTTTTTAAGGTCTGTGACAAACTATTATGTACGGTATCGCCGATAAGTATAAGAGAGAACAAGGAAATGTGTGGATGGGAGAGATTTAACACTGCTCTCATACGAATGGTTGTCGCATTTGCGGAATCCACCCTCTCATTTTTGACGATAGGAGGGGAGAGGTTTCTGTCGTACAGACACCTTTGCCTTTGGCGACAAAATGACGGCCTATTTTTGCAACTCAAAAGACTGCGAGCAGATAGCGTAAGCTGGTTAGATGGTAACATTTTAGACAAAATGGAAGTTGAGCTTGATCTCAAATTACGTATACACGAGTGAATACAGCGCCATAAGATGTTTTTTGTTTTCAAATTAACGGCATTTTGAGAAAATAGAAAACTGGCTGGGCATATCTGGAATACAGCGTTTAGCACGGTGGCACTTATAGAGGTGATATTTTGCTGAGATGAGAAATTCGAAGAGTTCGTCAGCATGCCGCAGTTGTCGCTTTAGAAACTCTTAACCAGAAAATTGGGATCTGACGGAGAAAACATAATGAAGTAGAGGCAGAGGTCAAAAAATGGCCTAAACAGGCTACTATTTCAAGTATGGTTTAGAAAAGTTAGGAGTGATGCAATCATAAGCGTCTTTTCACCACCGTGGAAAGATTTTCAATCCGTTCCACATTGGAAGTCATATAGTAAAGCGGTTTTATGTGTCTCTATGGAACGGCCAATGTTTTGATACACCAAAAAAATGTAGGTGTAACAAAATAAAATATTGGTATCGATTTTGTATTGTGATCTTGATGAACCTGTTTTACCAAGTTTTCTAACGAACAAGAAGTCATAAAGCTGAAGAAGATTTATTGAAGAAGCGTAGTATTGATTTTCCAGTTCGGACTTTTGTGTTCCAACTGAAAAACGAACAGATGTCGACTCGGTAGGATTCGAGTTATTTTTCTTCACTGAAAATCTCAGTTCATTGAAATTCTTTCCTCTATCTTTTTCAAATGCTCTCTATTGAGGCCGAGCGTTCTCCGTATTAATGTCATCCTGCTTCTTGATTCCTACCTCACCTTTTCTAACTTTCATTGGCTCCTTTTTGTTTGTTTTCGCTTGATGCCTTGAGACCGGCTTTAGAAATCGATTCTGGAAACGGAGGATTCAGAGCTTTAAAGTTTGAAATGTGTCTTTACATTTAGTCAGTGAGTGGATTAGTGAATTGGAATGAATGAAGAACATTTTTGAAAGTGCTTTTCACCTTCCTTTGATGGCATTAATATGGATTCTCCAACAATTCTATTCTTCACTTGCGGTTTCTTTTCAATTTTACACATCACAATGAGCTAAAAAGACTTTTTTCAACTGCTAGGGAAATAATGATGGCATGTGTAAGGCAGTGCTTTAGAGGTGCACCATGGTAAACGTGGTTTGGTTCAATCTTGATCCCGAAGCTAATGTATTCCTTTATCCATTGGAAGCCACGAGTCGGCATCGCTGTTGGAAAAATGTGTAGCAAGACGATGATTTTACACATTTGTAAAAGTGTGCAAGCTATTGCATAGACCAGGTAAGCATTTATTCACCTGTACGATGTTAGGTATAGTTGAAAACGCGGCGAACCCTAACGGATAGACTACCGCCAAAAGCTTTATAACTTTTGTCCTTTTAGTAAAGAACAACTGAAATATAATCCATTACACAGGTCGACAAAAGCAAATTTTGGCTTTTATGGGCATTCCTACACCCCTACTTGAAACGCCTACTTCACACTGAGTTCTATGCCAAGCCGACGAGTTGCAGGTGAGGAAACAGCGTTGACAGATTGTTAACTGGCATCACGTAGCATCTTTAGAGGTCGCATAACATCGATTGGTACTCAATTCAACTTTTCATTATTATTACCTTCACTAATAGGCTAAGAATAACGAGTGTACATGTGAACAGCATCAGCGCATAAGTGAGAGTAATGTAGCAAATGAAGCTTTCTGCTCCGAATATTATCAGATTTTTGCATGATAGCGATGTCTTTTGATAAAGAAGGGCCAAAGATCTCTCCCACTCAGTTAATTATATTTTAGTGATTTCGGTTGCTTCGTGAGGATTTTCATTCCATCTTGAATGTGGTGGAATGCTGGTCGAGCAATTCTCCCTGGAGTCTTGAGATTGCCGGGCTGGTGCGTTCCCAATTGGATTGTAGAGAGTGATTTTTTCCCACACATGTCTGGTACCAATTCCCAGACCTCGGAGAGATGAGAGGATTGGTTGGCCCGCAGCGGAGTTGAATTAGCACCATGCTCGTGATGACGGGGACCACTGCGCTATCCGCTCCTTTGCGCCAGTACCTACATTTCCGATTCGCAGGACAAAAAAATTGAAGTGCTGTAAATATAATGTAAAACTGCTTGTAGTTAGCCGAAAGGGTCTTTCTGCGTTGTTCAACAGTTTGAAAAAAAAGACTTCTTTAAGGTAATCGTGTTATTTCTTTCAATCGAAAGTGGACAAGTGACCAGGACGTCTGGACTTTTAAGATGAAATGAAAATCCTCAAGCCGCAGACGAAGCGATACCTAAAAGATGGAAGGCCTTCATGGATGGTGGATGTGACGAAACGAATCGAATGTGATATATGTAGAGATCCGCACAATAGATGTGAAAGACGGATCATAAGAAATATAAAGAAGACATTCGACCGAAATTTTGTTTTAACCGTTGACGAATCGATATGATACTGTTTCTATACCTATTTGATGAATAGTCAGCTACAACGTTTGTTGTTTGTATTCTATCTTGATATCTTATATATCTATTATCTTATTCTATATCTTATACGACGCTGATAAACAAATTTTATTCGGCTAACGTTTCGACATCTTCGTCTTCATCAGAGCCGATGATCCGAGTCGATAGTCCACGGTTCTTCTTCATCTCGATGTCTTCGCATTCATATCGAGTTGCGTATTCCTTAGCTGACCAACTCCTGAATGAGGCACTCTCACCCGCTAATGTCCTTTTATGCGGAATGCTGATGGTTGATAGTTGTGATTGTCTGGTGATAGCAACTTGTTTTTCACGTACAACCAGTCCTACAGAAGGCACTAGTCGAAGGCGCTAAATCGAGACGAAGAAGAGCTGTGGACTAAAGTCTCGGATCGTCGGCTCTGCTGAGGACGAAGACATCGAAGCATTAGCCTAATATAATTCGTTTATCAACCTCGTCTAAGCTTATCAAAGAAGGAATATATGTTGATTATTGGTACCGAGGTTGAAGTACAGTCGGTTTTAAAATATTTGTCCTCTGTAGCAAATATTTAGACGTTATCACTATTGAGCGTGGTATTCTAACCTCGAGAGTCAGGATTAGAAGGGAACGGTGTGTATTGAGTTATCGTCAAGCTAATCTCACTAACAAACGGCCGCTGATTCCTATCGGAAACGTCTGACCCCTTTCCGGCGTTCATACGAGAACCTCCCGCTACATTTTCCCGATTTTTGAACTTCCTTCGATACAGAAAAATATTACATTCGCCCTATTCATAAAATTAGGACATGTTAATCTTAATGGTATTTCATTGGTTCTTGAAGTTATTCTTTCTTCTAATATTATCCATGTATAGTAGTCCTAACAGGCGGAGACTTGGCACTGGTTTTCAGCCTGTTTCAGATCCTCTAAAAGACGAAGATCTAAAAGAGACACGACACTGTATAGATAAGGATATATGCATGGATATAGAAACTTTTGAATAGCCGTTTTTAAACAATAAGTCTCAAAAACAAGATTGAAATAAAATTTCGCGCCCTTTTGAACTTCCCACTTTTAACAGACTTTTGGAGAGAAGATAACTTTGACAGAAAAGACCGACTATCATTTAAAGGGCAGATAGCGATATAATAGAATTTCCATTCAACAGAAAATATCAACGACATGAACGTCGTCGGTTCCAGTAATTAAAGAAGTTCCCAAAAATGGGGTATGGTATCCATCAATGGACGGCATCGTCGGCATGGTTGCCTTCGACACTGTCTTGATGTCTCCTTCCTTCTCTCTCTAATTGGAATCGAAACGCTTATTGAATATTCCAGCTGACAGTTTTTTATTTTTTGATCAGGATGACATCGAAACAGCCAATTGCATTCGTTTATTTTGATGGAAAGAGAAACATTAAAGGAAAATTCGAAATAAGCTCAACCAGGTAGGGAGTTTTCTACCGAGAAAACAACCACCGTCTCAAGAGCTCGTTTTAAAGCCTTTACGGATTTATGTAGTTAGCATATTTATGAGGCATATAACGAAGTAATTTTAATATTACAGTGTCTACACGAAGTTCAGCCACCTCGACCTAAATTTTTGACAAAATTTTTAATGACCAAAAGAGTTGAGGAACACTAGACTCTCACATGTGTGGGAACCTGGGCCACATAAAGCGCTCTGAGATGGGAGATAAGAAGTAAGACAGAATTTCATTGATAAGCCTTAGTTTTTTTTGTCTCACAGAAAGAGTGATAGACACCGAAGTGACTTGCAAGGGATTAGAGCAGTGTCGATCGTCGCTGTACTCGCATTTCATTTCTACGGAGAACATTTTCCGAATGGATATGTAGGAGTCGATCAGTGAGTGTTCTCTTCTCCCAAAAGTTTATTTTTGATTGGTCTCTTTTATGGTTTATTAAGTCAAATATGCTTGGTAAAAATGTTTATCCTCAACGGTTTACCGCCTCATCGTGACTCGAAAATGTTCCTCAGTGTTGAGCAGCAGATGTACAACGGGGGTTCATTTCCCCAGCGCGGTTTTCTAGAATGGAACGGAGTCCAACGTTTCCATTCGAGAGTCCGGCTAAGAGTACACGAATACCAAGAATCACCACCTCGCTGCTATAAAGCTGTGCTCGCGGTGGCAAATCCGCCTCTAATCCACAAGAGCTACGACTGTCTGGATGGTGCTGTTCTAAAGACTTTGCTTGGACTCGCCCCTGGACTGCAGAGAACCACAACGACTAAACTGGCAAATCTCCGAAGAATGGAAATTATGCTGAGGGCTGCACTACCAGTAAGGACGGGCCATCGAAGTAAATAAGCAAGTAAACCTGCTTTTTAGGTTTCAATGATATTGCCACTTTCCGAGACTCGTTGATCAGAATTAAGTGAAACGCTACGATATTATGCAGCGAAGTTCATTATCGTCCATTGAAGATAAGCCTAGATGATACTTTAATTCATTTTCTCGTTCTCGCTTTCAGATTTCGTTCATGGAAGTGGTGGTGTTCACCTATGGACCTCGATGTTTTATCGCTTTCATTAGCTGTTGAATCTTTGCCAACCACGCTCATCTTTCCGGGGAATTCCGTGATGGATTAGGGCGTTTTCAGGTTTTAAACGTAAATCCTTCTGAGTTTAAAAGAGATTTGCTGTTTTATGACTAGAATTTCTATAAGAAGGTAGCGATTTCTGCGAATGGCCGAGGTCAACGTAACATGTGGAATAAATGACAAAGGAAATAAAGTTAGGCGTAATCAGCCCATGAGATACACGGCGTGGATTAGACTACATTAAGGATCTAGAGGTAGTCGAACATATATGTAAGCTATACAATGGATTCCAAACTCCCATCGATATGTAAAGTCGGCGATCCTGTCTTTCTAATCTAGATCAGCTCCAGATCTTTGAGCGCGGACGGGTGTGTGCTTGGTCAACCATGGATGTGGTATCGAAGCAATGACGACGTGTGTATTTATGAGCACCACCGATCACTACGCTGCACGTGCTCCATATGTGAACATAAAATATGGTACATTGGTGGCTAAACTTCAGCCTTATTCTTGGTTTATACCTGTTTCTTAGAACACAGTTCTCTGCTGTGACAATGAAAACGACAGTTAAGACAATAAAGGCTTTAAAACTCAACGAGTTGCTCGCACATAAACCTTCACCGCTTCTTTGTTTTTTTTTAAATTGTTTTATATAACCCGTCTTCACGTCTACTGTACGGATCCCAGCATCTCTCACATTCAACAATTCGTTTCCTCGCATCCACTGTCCACGAAGGTCTTCCAAGTTTTGACGTGTGGGTTTGGTTGCTGCTTGAGGATTTTCTTTTCAACTTGAATGTCGTAGAATGCTGGTCGACCAATTCTCTCTGGAGTCCTGAGATAGCCAAGCTATAGCGTTCCCAATTGGAGTGCAGAGAGTGGTTTTTTCACAGACAAGGTCGGTACCAAATCTACGCTCCCGGAGGAATGAGAGGCTTCGTTGCTCCGGGCGGAATCGAGTTAGCGCCATGCTCGCGATGACGGGCAACACTACCACGGTGCTGTCCGCTTCCCTCAGCTCTTCTACAAAAGTGAATGAAACGAAGACGTCTGCGTTTGGTGAAGAAGTGGAAGTGTTGTGGCTTGCCATCAGACAGGGACATTTGACAATTTCGCAGCAATCACTAGCGAAGGAAAAGCCTTCACAGGCGATGAATTATTTCTTTATCGTTCGCATAAGTGATCCATAATAATAAAGAAAAGGATGAAGCTGTCGGCGTCGATCAACCCCTTTAGGGATAAGCCTTGTATTCGACTTCGTTGGAGGTGATTAAATGCATATCTGGCCTGTACAATAACTGGTGGTGGCCTACGGATCTATCGAACCAGTGCTGCCATCCTCCCACACAAGTCTGATACCAATTTGTGGAGCCCTTTTTATTGGAGGTCGCAGTGGCGCCTCCAACCACTGCGCTACACGCACCCACATGCCAGTGATCCATAATATTTCAGAAAATATCCAGTTTTCTATATGAGACAAATTTAAAACAAAGGTATAAATTTCGTTGGTTTTCTTCTTGCTTTGCCATGAAATTCTTGCAGATTTTTTGTGCTATCAGGATTCCTTATGTCTATGATGCTGGAAGGGAAAAAACGCCTTGGATTTCAAGAAATCATGCAATTCTATTACCGTCGAGTACGGCGCATTCTGCCATCCTATCTGCTAGTTGTTCTACTCTCCTTAATCGCTTCTAATTTTATTCTCATACAGTACTTACAAGCTAGCAATTGGGAATCGGCTGTTTACGCGCTGACTTTCACCACAAACATTAAAGCCGCTGACAGCACACGAAATTATTTGAGGATGGTAAGTTCAACGAAAAAAAATCAAAAATGTGTCAAAGAAACATTTCAGAACTTAACTACGGTAATACACTCAATGGATTTTGTTCATGTTCCTACCTTGTACCGCAGTGCTTTACAGGTAACGAAAGCCAGTGATCTCTTCACCCACACATGGTCGATAGCTTTAGAAATGCAGTTCTACCTCATATTTCCTCTTCTTTTTGTAATCTACAAATCGATACGTGGTCGGTTAGCCTACCTCTTTCTAGTAGCCGCTGGTAAGAACCTGTTTACAGCACTTATAAAATTTTAACTTTTTATTTACTGCTGATTACAATTCTTCACAGCAGGTTATTGTGTGTGACTCAACTACAATGATGCTGAGATATTTGCAAAACTTCAGACCGCAGGTGCTTGCGATGGGGAACGAACCCGCTACTACCCTTTCCAGAGGCTGATGTGTTTACCACCACACAATGCGGGTCCTTCGTTTCGCCTATCTCTCAGCTAGTTTTATCGATCAGGCAGTCAGCAACCACCCGTCAACGAGATTTATAGAATTGTTTTTCTGGAACCTTATGTAAAATTTTGCCCACTGGTTAGTCGTGTCCGCGTGGCTGGAAGAGTATTCTTGGATGTTGAGAAAGGGTTGTGCGCCAAACGGCCAGTCACTGAGCAAACTCATTTAAAAAAGCGATAAGTCGACAGTTTTATCTCGTAGCAAAACTGAAAACAAACTTGTACCATTGTTGAGCACTGCGGGCTACCCGTTGTCGACTTTTGGTTAAAAACAAACGAAAAAGTAGGGGCAAATAGTAGAAATGGTGAAAGTAGTAAAGTAGTAGCGCAAATAAAAACTTCACAAGTATAGTATGTATGTACAGTGCAGTATGCGATGTATTTTGATTTTCGCGGACAAGAGGAGCAACTGATCAATTGATCATCTCTGAAGGGCAACGAGGACACATAAAAAATGTTTTGGAGCGGCTGACCGTATAAAATGTCTGTAATTCCACCGATAGTCTATCCGCTTAAACCGGTACAAGCTCCGGTCATAAAATCAAAATAGCGCACGCTTTGTTCAGTATCCATTCGTCGCCGCCTCATCGATTTTTAAAGATCTAAATTCTCTTAGAAATTCTCTAGCCCTTCAGCACCTATTTCATAAAAAGATAGGTTTCATTAACTGCCACTTAACAATCTGTGGACGAACGAATTAGAAAGCGAGAGACAGTGTCTCTTTGAAATCTTCACAAAGCCATCGTTCCACACCAGATCCGATGAACTCATTTTTCTGCCAAACGATTCGATCTACTCGTTCTCAGTATACAATAATATTCCCGTCATCAGCCAAGAAGAAAAAGGAAAGTTGCGCATGGCGGAAATGGAATTCTTTTTCAGTAGCATGGTTGACAGTCAATAAAGACAAGACAAGCGGGACTGCTTGCTGGAGAACTAAAAAGTTATCCGGAATATTCCACATTTTATCAAGCAAAAAATTGAGATCGTACCACAACCACCAACAGGGAGATATTGAAGAAGAGCAGAAAACCGAGACTGGATATTGGCTTTAAACATATCCATTGCTGCGACTAGTAAACGTCAGCTACAGGATTTCGTCATACGATGACCAATAGTGCAAGCAGAAAGAGTGGTTCAAAGAGGGATCAACCTTAGAGAAGAGGAGTAGTGAACTATACCTGGTTATTAACACTGATAAACGGTTGTTGATTTATTACTACTGGGTCTCTTCTTAAGAAACTGGCATTGAAAAGTTCTGCAGATTATTTCATTCTCTTACCAGAGGTTGAAATCAAAAATCTTTGTAGATAAAATATCAGCCTGCTATCGTTTTTCCGAAGTTGAAACTGCGAAGAAAATCATGGAAGGTGACGAAGCTCCAGAAGTAATCAATACAATATCGGGTTTAATTCGATCTGGAAACTGCGTGCTTCACCAGTGAAGGATCTCGTAGCAAGCGGCATTCCGACGGCGGCTTCTTGTCTCATCCAGGCTACAAACACATTACTCTCTTTCAATCCTTTAAGAGAACATATCTAACAAGAAAGCAGCAACTCATTGTGCTCACACACCTTCTCATTCTTCTGCTCGTACTTGTTGACCTTACAAAAGCGCAAAAGGGTATTGCCCCATGGATTCAGGCTATTATCGATTGTTAAGCTTTTGAGATTTATAGATTGAAAGCAATGAATAGATAGGTATGTCAAGGTGACGAAGAAAACGAGGGAGAGGACAGCAAGCTGGCGTCAGCGTTTCATAGAGCAGACACCTGCACGAAGGACAGATGTGTTTGTGGTTCAGCCTGAATTTACGACTGAAGAAGACATGCCGACCACATACTTACACTTGAGGAGTTCAATATGTGAAAAGAAGAGATAAAACATGAAAAGAGCATAGCATTGCCACTGATGAGAGTTGCACAAAGAGCGGAACGGTTCGGAACTGTGATTGAGTGCGCACAACTCGTGAATACTAACTGTTATCGAAATATGAAATGCCGCTTCCGCTTACAGCCGCAGCTTTTGTCCCATATTTCAACCATGTTTTGTTCTATTACATGTAGCTTCTTTAACAGATCGCATGAAATTTTCTAAGATATTTATTGAAAGGCAACTCTTTCAGGATCAATTTCTCTTTTATTTCATATCTTTCTTCCTACTGCCTATGCATTCAACATGGTACATGCTAGACTGTGGCAGTTCATCTTGGGTAAGCATGTGTTTCACTCTTAGCGTTTACCTGAAGAATATTGAGATACCTAAATCCTGTGGCTTCGGGTACAAGTCCCTTTCCTTCAAATTCTCTTTGCTGCTTCACAGTAAGCGGTGTTCATGCTCGGGGATGGATTTAGCTGCAACGTGGAGAATTGTGAACTTCTGTCCTCATTGACATGCCGGACGCTGGTCGAGTTTGGAAAGCCTAGATATACTAGAACGTGTCTTTGACGCCGACGGTCTCAGATCGTTGTGCATTGAAAAAAAATTTGCTGTCTTGTGACATGAATTCTTCCATGGCAACGGCAAGTTTTTTTCGTAATCCGACATTTTTTAGCCTCATCAAAAATGACAAATATTTTGAGACCACTAAACTTACGCGAGGATGCTAGATAGATTTATTGGCCTCATTCCCGCCTTTTTCATACCTGTGTTGAACCAAGCTGATTGTCGAAAACATGTTGTGGTCGTGATTTTGCCAATTGTCGATCCACCGATCGACTGACGAGCGGTGTAATAACCCGAAGTAGCAGAGAAACGAACAAACCATCTATCTTATTTTTAAGAACTGTAATTTATAACTATCGCGTGGAGGCACTCCTGTGGTGCCTATGGCCGCTGCTTATTCCCATTCTACGAAAACATCGCTCAACTCAAAATTGGTTTCAGCAGAGGTGGTCTGCTTATGTTGAATTATCCAAGTTATATTGAGAGAACAACGATGAAACTAGTGCAATTGGTGGCCACGTACGTCGATTTTGTCGTCCGCCTCCTCGAAATGTCTGCTATTTTCTCACCCACCAGTGGTTAAGGATAGGTCTTCTTAGATGTTGCATCAACTTCAGTGTAGATGCCGAGCTTGCTGAACTTTGTGCTCTAGAACAGTAGACATGCGCATGCAAGGACGGTCCTTCCATTATAGTTCTTCTTATAAAAGTAGAAAAATGCGGTGTTTTCTTCAATAAGTAGACGCGAGGTTGGTATTATAGAATTTACTGGGGTACCATAGCTGACGTTACGTTTCGGCTGTTTCGCCTTCTTCAGAACCATTTATTCGTTGTAAGTATTCCAATTAGTTGGTGGATAGCAGTCGTATAGAGTACTACAGAATGACCTGACACAAGCACAGCCCTCGCTCAGAAGGCGAAACCGCCGAAACGCCAGCTATTACATCCTAATAAATTCTATAATACCAACCTCGTATCTGGTTATTGAGGAAAACACCAAATTTTCAATCAATGCTGAGGTTAATAGAAAGTCGGTCTTGGGAACAGAAAAATGTATACCTCTTCCGACAGCTCTTGCCAATAATCATACTGATTAAAAGGATTTATGAGCCACTCTTTCAGTGTCAGTATTCGCATAGAACATCAGGATCACGTTCTCTTCGAGATAGCTTTAAAACACCAGCGTTACACTTTAAGGGATGTATCGTCTCGTTAGAGCTCTCCGCGTAGCATCTTTGGAGAGAGTAACTTGCTTTTTGTTCTTTTTGTAGAAATAGGAAAAAAATCCATTCAGTCACACGTGGTCACTGACAACCGAATAACATTTGAAAGCAAACGTAAATTTTCTACCAAAGTCGTAAGCCTTAAAGTGGTTAAGGAAATCGGAGATGGAAAGGTGACTGTTTGCGTTTGATTTGCGCGTTCATTAGTTGATCGATAGATGAGAATAACAGATTCGAGTTTTCATTAAGAAGGACCATCTTTAAAACAATGCAGAATTCACATAGTAGTAAATCTTTATTGACCATCTATGTAACACATTCATAACAATGGATGGAAAAAGGTTGGGTTTTCTCGGAAAGCATGCCGTACTGTTCAGGTGTTCTCGTTCAGCAATCCGATCAGAAATTAACTGACTATGGTATGTTTGCCTCTTTCTGTTTTTTTCTTGCTTCATTGTTTTAGGGTTTTCAATTAATTTTTATCCAGTCGAGTTTTAGGATTTACCAACAAACTATTTAATCGAATTCTTCACCGAATCCAGTTGATAATGACGGTGGCCCTCAATTTCTCATCAATAGCTCTTTCGCACTTGTTGAATAGGTAAAGGAAACCCTACAAATCGCTTTCTTCTGGTGGACGGAAATGGTATTTCACATAATTTTCTGAAATTTTAGGACCGCTTGCACGCTTCTAACGGCTGGTCTGATTCTTTTTCATTCACCGGACAGCACTTCGGTTCTTTCATCGAAGTGTTTTACCTATTTTGGAGAGCTCTCATATTCCTTATACCTTGTGCATTGGCCCATTTATACCATTCTGAAGATACAATTTCCTGACAATACCATGAGTGAGTTTGTATGAAGTTAACCATATTTGCACCTACAAGAAAGCGTGTGTTTCACGAAGACACAGCTCACGGTAGCTTTTTCTTGCGGACTTCTGGTAGCGAATTTGGTGCATCCAGTGTACCAACCGAATGAATTGGCTGTAGGTTAATGTTTTACTACTATTGTTCTCCGTTAGGCATATAGCAGCTGTTAGTGGAAATTAGGTCTTCGAATCAGTCCTCGGCACCTTATGATCACTAACTTTGAGCAGGATGCTCGACTTCGTAGAAGTTGCCACGCGGGACTTTTTCGTACTTGTCGCAGAGCAATATCTCAAACTGGAGTAATTAAACCGTTTATAACAATAATAATTCAAAATAAGGAAATATAAACATTGGTACAATACAGACGGCAATATTGTATCATGATCAATAAATGAGGGTAATGCGCGTTAGTATCTTTGCTATAGATACAGAGCTACATGACAGCAATGTTAATATACAACAATTACCACATACAACAAGAGAGAACACCTTGGATTGACTACAAGGCGCATTACAGATAATGAACAGAGGGGGGCGAATACGGTATCGACGCACAGGGCTCTTTAAACATCTTCCGTAGGAGGCGGTGCTTTGGCACAGGTTCAGAACCTTTACAGAAAACACCCATCAGCTTGCGTCTCCAGCTCCCCTGTGATCAGATGACTGAGGACGGTTTGCCGGACAGCTTCAAGCCCCTTTGTGTTACCGTACCCGTGATGGTTTGGAACAGATGCAACACACAAAAGGTTCCGATTGTATAAAAAGAGTGTGGTTCACAAAGGATGTTTACGACAACCAAAGTTTCTCCCAGCGAAGTGAATACGTTTACATGCTGCAAGATCGCAAAGCGATGCTATGGGCTACGAATATGGTTGCACAGATCTACGATATGATGAATGAATAGTAACTATTCTGGCAATAGTTGCTATAAGGCATAGGGTTAATCGAGCGTCTACCAACAAAGTCTCCATCTGTACTTTATCATTGTCGCAAAGTACTTCTATTCAGTGAATTCTGTTTCCCCTGGACAGCAATGACGAAGGCTGGCCGTTTTTGCCAGTGGTCTTTCTATTGTTGTACAACTAAAATCCTGTAGAAGCCGCTCTTATTTACCGATATCACTAAGACGCACCACGTGTTACTTCCAATTAATAGTAGCCATCGTGGCGTACACGGTGGCTTTCCAGATCTGTTATCTTAAACGTGGGGTAGAGCCTAGGATTCATTCTCTCAATTGATGCAAGATACTTGCGTCATCCTCCTAATATCATGCTTGGTAGCGCTGGCGAAAAAAATCCCATTATGTCGAAAAAGTAACCGCATGTACGGATGCTCCTTCTCAACTCGCTCGGTGTCTCTTATATAGTGAGGCTAAATCATTCTCCGATTAACTTTCCATCCCACATGCACGTACTGAAGCGATTAGAGCAATCAATTCAATCACTGCGTATAGGGCTTCAAAAAAGAATAAGTTTCTTCCTCTTTGGATTTAACCGAACATCGACTTTTCTGTAAGCGCTGTTGAAATCAGTAAAATATTCGCTGGTTCTGAATAAATTATTTCATAAGAAACCAACCTAGTGTTTTAATGTATATTGGCGACGAAGCGCCCTCTCAGGATGCCGATTCATCGGATTATAGTAGGACGTCTAGATGTTAATATGTGTGTGGTTCTGCTACGCGGAGCTTCTTGGTTTGCATCGAGTAACCGGCCTCAAACCTGGGTAGTTAAAGCTCTATACGCATAACAACATTAGTAACATAATAATAAAGATAGCAAAATACCGGCATAACATAACGCAAGTTTGAAATCATGAGGTGCTACAGATAGTACTAAAGTGAAGCCACTAAAGGATTGTTGTGCCAAGAGTACTACTAGAACACAAGTACAACCACAATTACAATAATGACTACATCACAGTACAACGACTAGACAGCCATGCAGGATGCCACGCCCACACTATCTGTAGCCGGGGCGGAGGCTGAGAGATAGTGCACCGGTGTAGATCAGCAGAGTGGGTAACGCATAGGGAACAAAGTACAGCTGACATGGGCCGTTGCCACATGATCCTACAGACCGGAGCAATGGATCACATGAGCAACAAGATAAGGAAGAGACAATCAACAAGTATGTACTAATGCCGATGAACGATGACACGATCAATGCCCATCAATGAAGTGCTTAACGAGAATTGATATCAGCAATTGGCTGCTGGGTACAGATCAGATGGCGTTACATGCAATAACGCTATGTCCGCTTAGAGAAGTTTTGCACCGGCGATAAACCACAGGTATGATATATGAACTTGGGCTAGCAGAGTCATAGTGCTTCAACATGTAATGCCCACAAACTGCCTTACACGCTACATTGTGTATAATAGGCGAAAAGATGGTTACGTTTTCACTAGTAGCGGATCAGGCAGAATGCCCATGAGCAAGTCTCGTCTCGCTGACCACGCACCGAAGGCCGAATGAGACGAGGTAACGATGAACTGCGATGCAATCAATCAACAAGGCCGATAAACTATGGACGGTGTTATAAGAACTACCGCTCCGCTTGTCGACCGCGGTCGCCACCGGGACGCATACACCGAAGGCTCTTGGTCCTCTCGCTGGGACCTCTACCTTGCATCGTTGGGCAGCCCTTTAGTTGGCAATGCCAAAGCACTGTTCATTTGAAACACTTGATGGAATTAGCCTTGTAGGTGTGTATTTAAATTAAGGAATAGTAACTATTTCGAGGAATAGTTACTACATGATGAGTTTTGTGATTAGGGATAAGTACTCCATATTTTGGGGTTTAATGCTTTTTCAATTGAATGCCGTTTCTCATGGACGACATAGCATGTAGCACTTCGGAATTCAGAGTGTTAAGACGACAAGTCCATCTGCTCCAACATTGCACGAAGGTAGGTTGGTGCGACAACAAAAGAGGTCTAAGTAGAAATTATGTAAGATCTTCTTCATTATCTCTGTGGTAGCGTTAATTATTCCACGGAGCTGTGAGCTTCTTGATCTCTTATAGGTTTTATATGTTGAAGGTTCCTGCGGCTCATGCCATTCAAATAATTAAGTCTCTGCTAAAGGCTTCTTGAAGCGAAGTTTTTTGCTGATTTTCAAACTCACAGAGTTTTCACTCTACCAGCATCATGAAGGCTTGCTGATATTGTCGATAACGGCATATTCTGAATAGGGGGTTAAACCATAGAAAAGAAGGAGACACTGGTTAGGCCGAGCTTTCAACTTATTATGGCATTGCCTATTTCGACGTGGCGCTATGTATTAAAAGACTTTCATTTCTAATATTGAGCACTGGGTGCTACAGTAAATGGTCCCTGTCATCGCTCATAAAGTTAGGCATCTGTCCACTCTGCTTGTCAAGCCTGTTTCTTTGCCACATGTTTTCGAACATTAACATCCGATTCGATGATCAAATGCTCAACAAATTGACCATGATCTCCAACCAACCTTCTTGGTTTGCAACAACTCTTTTTCAATGGAAGACTTCGATGCCACTGTTCCTGGTTTATAATTCGAAGTCATACGACTTCCACTGAACCCATCTCTGCAAGTTTAAGCACTTTTTGTCTAAACGTCTTCAACCCTCTATCTGCCAGCAGGAAATGCATTGTGTAGCGTTGAGAATAAATGATAAGGATTCATCCAGATTGCAGTCTAAAATATGTAATGCAATGTTTGGGTGTTGAGGTAGCGAATCCTGTTTCTACTGGCGTGTTCCTGCCTGCTCTTACGTACTAAAATTTACACGCATTATACTGGAGTAGAATAAAAAAGGATTTATCATATGCTTTCCTAACTTTATTCCACCATTTCTATACCCTTATAGGTATTTGAAGCTGATTACACTAGAGTGTTTAAGACCTTAAGCTACACGTTGTTCTCGAGGTCTTCATCTTGGCGTTGCGATCACCTTCATCACATCTATGGTGCTCACAGAGACTTTTGAAAAGGCCTATCTACGAGCCAACCCGAAGGCAATTTTTTCTTTGGTCATCGGTCTCTATGTTATTATCGCTGTATTCTACATGACTGAAAGGTCAAGCAAACTTCTCATCAACGATACAAAGTGGATCTCGAAGCTATTCACACCTGTGTGTCCAGCTAAAGTGTACGGATCGCCTGAAGCATGTGTTATTCCGTTCTATCAGATGAATTTAAGTACAGGTAAGACTACTACTAATCCAGAACTTGTTTCTATCCGCCAACTTCTGAATCCTTGATAGTACTATACCTGGTACTGCAATATCAGTTGGGATTAGTTCCAACAAAGTGCTTTCAGAACAGATCATCCGAATAAACGAGTGGAGTTCGTTAGACGACGAGAATCAGTTGTTTTATACGAAATGTTCCTATCGAAGCGACTCATTACCTTGGGGATGGTGCGATCTTTCTCCTAAGGTTCCGGTTTATTTCCTCGTCCTGCTTTATGTTTTATTCAATGCTTTCTTTGAAGAATATTTCAAAACTGTACCTAACGACTTTTCGCTGCAGGATCACATTGCAACTCACAAGATCTTGGTGATTGGCAATAGTTTTGCAGCGAATCAGGGCCGAATAGTCTACGAAAGCTGCGCTAGTTCTGACGCTGAAGTGAAAATCTTCTCACAGGCAGGTGTGTTCTCTGCTTAAGTCTTCGGTTGTTACTATTTTTTTTTACGTTGTGCCGGTCGAAAAAGGCAAAACCCCAATCGCCCACCAACTACAAATAGAGGGTACTGAAAGCCGTTTCACCAAGTGCTTATTGATGCTAATGGACTGATTTTCTGCTTGTGCTGTAGGATGTGAGGTTCTCGTTGCATCCAAAAGTTATCATCATTGCCACGACTCTCGAAGGATATTTCACGAAGCCGTGCAAGAATATAATCCAGATGTTCTCTTTATCCTAACGAGGTGAGACAAAATCTTGACAAAAATTTAAGGAACTACAGGGAAGAGTCGGGAATTCATTTGTGAACCGATATCTGTCATTTCCATATTCAACAATCTGCAATCATTGCATTGTTCATTTTAATTCTCTTTGTATTCCCTTATCAAAAATTTTTCTGTTGTTCTGTGACCTGTTTTTGTGCGCTCTAATGACTGCACATAGTTATAAAGGATATGGATAAAGTACTCAGCGTTGATCAATCTCTGAGGGAATCGACTTCATCTAGTATCCTGACGCAGAGGTGGTACGTCTACGGGTAATTTCTAATAACAAAGCTTGGGTAAAAAACTGGCCGAGAGAAAGGCAAAGCAATGGACCCGGTTGCTGCAATGGTATACAGGTGAGCTCCGAGAAGAATAGTCGCTAGCTCAATGCTCACCTGAGGTACCGGGTTTTGCTCATATCTCAGTATTCTTGCTGTTGTATTTCATTTAGTAATGTTAGGCATGATTGAAAGCATTTCTCTGGCCTATAAAATGACTTGCGGTAATCTACCGGTCTATCAAATCAGTGTTGTTATTCTCTTAGATAAGTCTGGTATCAATTTGCCGACTCCGGAGATATCGAAGGCAGAGTGAAACCAGTGCGCGTTATTAAACTAACAACCACGTGTGTATTGCATGGCACCTCTAAGCATTGCGTTCTAAACGCTCAAGGTCACGGAAGACAACGAGTTCTTTATTTTCCTAGGCATACTCAGTTGATGCAAATGCTAATGACGACTCAGACGACAGAGGTGCTTGAAAACGCCGCTGCAGTTCTTCATGATCTCTCTCAGGTGGTTAAACACCGCGTTTTCGTGCTCAACGCCATTCCTTTCCCAACGCGAACATTTGAAGTCGACCATACTGCCGCAATGAGAGCTGGAAAAATTCTGGACCAAGTACGTTGCTGTTTTGCTGCTTTCTTGTATTGGCTGTGATGCGGCACAGCAGTTTTCCAAATGTGGCTTGCAGAGCTATAACAAATAGTATACTAACATGGCTCAAAATAATAGATCTCCGCTTTATCGTCATACCATCAGAAAAATTACATCTTTATTTCTGTAGGCGAACGTCAACGTATTTGAAGACAAACTTTTCATACTTATAGGCTTATCTTCAACGAGCAGGATAAGTTCTTATAGGCACCTCCACTGATAGAAACAGTCCCACTTCCTAAATCCAAAAGAAAAAGTGTTGAACGATTCTTTGGCTCAGGGAAGTGCCAAAACGCTGCTAATATGTTGAGCCCAAAGTACTAGAGAAACATAGGAACTGTGATTTTTATTGGTAAACTTATGAGTGCTAAAACGGTACCAGAGCAAATAAAAGGAACCACTGCTGCTTAAATGGAACTATGGAAACTAACTTGAGCACAAGGATTACTCTCCGTATCTTTGGGAGTTACATGTTCGAAATGACGACTCTCAGTTTCATAGAGAGCCTGCCATACAAATATGAAATGTTAATAACGAAGAATGAAAGAAGAATATTCCTCTATTTCTTAAAGGCTGGATGAGACAGAATATGCTTAGTCACTAGTAGTTCTCTACCAAAGTGCTTGAAACGATTGATTATCTTTAGCGTATGTCTAAAATTCCAAGATGTCCACTTTAACATAAAACAGATCTTTTTGTGATCCGCTAACGTAGTAGGGAGCAGTAGGGAGCACAGCATTATGATAACCAATACTGCCAAGTCTGAGTAGTGGAAATCCTGCATATTCTTATATGTTTACCTAGGAAATGTTGTTACCGACGGAGGTATGAGTGTTTCGAACGTAACTCGCCAATTTTACCGTTTTTTACTATGACGATGGTGTCGTCAAAGAGCATTCAAAATTGTCTGAACAGTGTTCACCCAATAACCAATGTGCAATGTCGATTTCGTCTTTGATCTGTGGGCAACCGAAGATCTATTGCCTTTTGGGTTCGGATGGGTGATTGCTGATGGCGCTAATGGATAGAACTAGCTGAGAGACAGAACGAGTGACCAGCATAGTGTGGTGGTGAATGCGTTAGCCCCCGGAAAAGCGATAGCGCTTTCGTTCAGCACCGCAGATACCTGCAGTCCGTAGTTTTGCAAATATCTCAGCAACATTGTGGTTGTATTTCGCATCATACCCTGCCGTGAAAAACTGTATTAGGCGGCGAATAAAAAGTTAGCATTGTGAATTATTGACTTCTTTGTAGTCGACTGAAGCAGCGCAAAATATATCTTGGTGCGTTTAATTGTTAGTGATCGCGCATCAGTAGGTTCTTGTCGTCCCTGAATAAAGCAGTTTGCTCTATAACATTACCAATACAGTCCTATTTGATTGTATACACTAAAGGATGAAGGACAAAGCTCTTGGCGTTGATCAATACTTGAGGGATGTGCCATGCATTCGACTTCATTAAGCATCGTTGGAGATGATTGAATGCACATTTGGCCTTCACGATGACCCGGGATAGCCTACCAATGCATCGAACCAATGCTACTATCCTCCCAGACAAGTTTGGTAACAAATTGATGACCGCGAAGGTATGGTAGGCTTGCCGGGCCTGGTAGCGGGGATATCACGTGTATTGCATGCGCCTCTGACCACTGCTCTCTACTTGTCCTTTGTAGGCAATATTGATACTAAATAGATTTTCGGCTGCAAAGGTGTGCATTCAATCCGATAGGACCTTAATGTAACCTGTTTCGATGCCACAATAGCACTTAAAAATATTCATCTCATATCAGTCTGCTGCTTTTTAACCACTGAATAGAAATAATGTACGATTTAAACTGCTCACGAACTGATTTTAGAAGAGCTTCATCAACAAGAAACTGAACGTGACAAAAGTGCGTGCTGCAGTGGAACGAGTGGTCTCTTTGTGCATGAAATGCAGAGTGATTGACTACGAGCAGGTGTTCACCGTGAACGGCACGTTCCATATGTTCGACAATCGAACACAACTCGCGTACGTCAATGGGTATTGGCACTTCACAAAGCACGGACTTAATCAGCTTCGACCCTTTTTTAGAAGAATTTGCGATAAGATCTCCTTTACCAACCCAGGCCAATATTAGCGTTCGTATTCGTTATAGTTCCACCATTAATAAAAACATTGGAAAGCCACCTCTGTTATTTAACACTCTTTCATTTTCGCAATTCAGAAAAGCAAACCATAATTGATACTTGATACTTGGACGGCCCGTCATCACTAGTTGTGCGAGCTCCAGCATAATCACCATTTTTCGGAGTTTTGCTGGTTAAGCCATCGTGGTACCCTGGAATCCTGAGGAAAGTCTGGCCAAAGTTTGCCCCAGGCCATCACCACCACAGGCAATCACAGCCCTTGTGAATCAGAGAGAGATTTGCCACCTAGCGACTTTTGATACCAGGACGGTAGTGGATCTTGGTATAGGCTTACTCTCAGTTAGGCTTCCTGATGGAAACGCTGGACTCCTATTCAGCTTGGGAGACCCTGCTAAGTGGGACGAACCCTCCCGCTGCACATCGCAGTCCGACACCCAGGAACACCTCTCAGCCACGATGAGGCGGTAAATCGTTGGGAAAAAAAGCAATCCATAGTTATAACAATTCATAAACATGTCCACAGTAGTATCTAAAAATGGAAATATGTAATATCCAAACAAGGCAAACTGTACTCAATCTTAGAAAATACTTGTGGCTGCAACACTTTTTAACCTCTTTTGTTTAAAACACAAAACGTTGGAAAAAAATAAAATTATTATCCTCTTTTTTTTCAATTACATCGGTGTGATTTTCAACATGAAATTTGCATTTTTTGCCACCACCGATAAAGAATAGCACTTGGCTATGATTGCTGCCGACGTTAGAAAAGTCAAGGTCGTTGTGATTGCGGCACATCTGAAAGGTTTCTTCTCTAAGTCACAGTCGTATGTCTAAAAAGCAAAAGTGAATAGCAGTCTATCTTAGAACGATAAGCTTATCTTTTTCACAAAATTTTTTTCACCATAAGGCTCATGTTAGGAGCATTAAGGAATTTTTCGCTGCCGTTGCCATTCGTCTCCGTTCCATTTGCGAGGAGGATTCTGAAAAAGAATGTTTAAGTATGAGAAGCTATTTGTAATAGAGATAGGTGAATGGACCTCAGTTTGTTGTGCGTCATAAGTACCATCGATCTCAAAATCAAACTCATATTTCCTGTCGATTTGCTACAATGTCTCGATGCGCCAAGAAACAAGTGGAGCTTGCAAAATGCACGCACCGTTACAAACACATTCTGAGAAATCAAGTTCGCAAAAAAAATACGGAAACCTATAATAAATTTGGAAAATGGTGCACCCGGATGGTCGTCATCACCGTGAAAAACAGCGGTGTTCGCGTAGCTGAAATGGGTTTCCTGAAAACGATTTGTTAGACTTCTTTCAAGTAATATTGCAACATTATTAGCATGTGGGAACACTGCTGAAAGTACCACAATGAGAACGAGGGTAAGGACGACAGTGTTCATCCTCATCGAATGGTTTTCCGCTTGAATGTCCCTTTTTTATACGAGCTCTCTTGCAGTTTTTTTCACGTTTTATTTTTCTGGAATTCATTTTCCGCTCCGAATTGTCGAATGCGTCACAAATCCAACGCAACGCCCATATCGAAGTGTGGAATTGTCAGAGGTACGAATTCGGTACGGCCAGTCGATGATTTCAAAACGCGTCTGACAATGGGAACTCTGGTAGTAAACTAGCGCTAATACGAAGGTTGGACACAATGCTTTAAGATTACTTCAAGCTTAAACAGTCCTTAACGAAAAGTAGCAGAGGAACCAGCGTTATTTACAAGTGACTGGTTTTTTTTTTAGTTCAGTAACACTTTTTCTAGATTCATGAGACATCCGACTACTGAGTATTGGCAAACCATTTCTGAGCGAATCGTTAATGTTTATGAATCGGAAGAGATTTCTTTTTGCGACTAGGTTTCTTCAGGAGCAACAAAGGTTTTTGGTATTTGCAGTTGATCTTTCAAATCCGAATGTCGACCTCCTTCCAAATGTATGTGCGCCGATTGCAGCTCGTCACACAGCAAAAGATAAACTCTGGAACCTGGAACTGTGTCCAGCTAAGACACCACTGGGCATTTAGCAATAAAATGAGCGTCTATTGGTCTGAAAGGTGGTATTGAAAGCCTTTGCATTTATTTTAAAACCAAACAGACTTAAACTCTTTCTTCCCGGTCAGAAGAAAATGATGCGATTAATTCTGCTCCATGAAAACCGTTCGGACACTTTAAACGATTATGTCGCGTATTTAATTAAAATTGGACTAAATTCCGCACTTTTTACCTTCCGACTGCGCAATAACCAAACATCAGTCTGCTCTCATCCAGCATAGAGTGTGGCTGTGTTCCAACTCTGACTGACATTCCTTTCTTTAATGAGCCGTAAACCTTAGTACAAACAACTGATGTGTGTAAGGTCATCATTTCTTGTTTGGCTTTTGGTTAAGGCCTATTTAAGGATTAGCTGCTCTTCATTAGTTCTTTTGTTCTCAGATTACCTCTAGGTTTTGCCAACAAGGTAAACATGAATTTCATTTTAATACGGTCTACTAATATTGCCGAATTAGAGTACACTCAAAATTCTAACTCTTGTAAGGTTTTTAGCTGGGGATATTTCGCAGTTCAAGAAAACTGGTCCACTAAGGATCAGCTTAGATAACGCCTTGGACGCAACATGAGAGTGTAAACATAAGAATCACTCTTGGCCATCGAAACATTAGAACCTTGACCAATTAATGCGATTAATTTATTTTCACGGTGAGACGCATGGAAAGCTTGTATAGCTTAATCGGATTAAATGTTTCTACCAGCTTGTCCCATGACAAACTTTACTTACTTGGATACTTGGACGGTCCGTCTTCACGAGCTGTGCGGACCCCAGCACAGCTTCCAACACTTTACGAAGAAATAATAAGTGCAGTAGCAGTATCATCGCGTACATAAGCCGAAAAGCAGTCTCTCTTTCTAAAACGGATCCATGTCCAAAGACAAACCCATACTGATGTGTGCATCAACTCCGTTTACTCCTTTAAATCCGCGCTTCTCAATAGGCAATTCTTGTACTACAACGTTGTCCAAGGGAAGCGGCCTCTTCTCACCTTGGACGTTGTCTTCCTAACGTGCGTACCCGCTGCTCACTGGAACCTTGCAACGGTAGCATGAGTGCATTGAATATGTCGATGAATCCTTCTAGAATTCCTCAGCGTTAAAAGGCCCTGAGATATCAATAACCTTTCTGTCGTTTTCAATCCATCCTTGCTATGGTTTGTTTCTATCACTTGTAAGAAGACGTTTATTTTTACTGTTGCTTTTTCATTGTTCTTTGCACAGTCAGCAGTTTTCCTTTCTTCACTGATGCAGATGTAGAGTTGTAGCGTTGACGTGAGGTGTTGCCTTAAATGTTCTTTTCATGTACATGGTTGCAAACTTGTGAGGAAAAAAGCCGTCGTCTTGTTCTAGCCTTTAAACATATGTCGGTAGGCCTTTTGTAATCTCTTTTAGTTTTCAACAATGGATTGAATGCTATGAGCTTCATTTAAGAATTCTGGCTCTATCTAGTGTGCGACGAAATTTCTATAAGATGCGTTACCTATTTCGAAAGACCGACTTTCTATGAACCTCGGCATAAATAGTTGATATGTTTATTTATGAGATCTTATAAACTGATCTTCTTAAGCTGACGCGAGGTTGGTACAGTCCCGCACGTAACATCACGGCTCTGAGGAAGGCGAAGTCGCCGAAACGTCAGCCATCGATCAATAACATCAAAAACAACGACAACGACAACGACAACGAAGATCTGTACCAACCTCGCGTCAGCTTAAGAAGATCAGTTTATAAGATCTCATAAATAAATATATCAACACGTTAACTATTTGTTTGAATGTAAACTTAGATAGTCGTTAACGCCGATTTACTGCCTTGGCACAGTTGACATTTCACTCGTTCTTTGCCAAAAATTGATTCACGCTCCCATGGCCCAACTACCCCTCCATCCCTCCGGGGTTGGCAAATTGGTACCGGACTTGTCTGGGAGGATAGCAGCACTGGCTCGATATATCAGTAGGCCACCACGAATCATTGTGAAAGCCAGATATGCATTCAATCGCTGCGGACCTACGCTTAATGAACTCAAATTCATGGCTCATTCATCAGGGATTCATCATCGCCGAGAGCTCTATCATTTTTCTAGATGGGGGTGGAGGTGCTTGTACATAAAGAATTTGATACCGAGTTCTGTAAGATGGATTGTCTGGAAAAAGCAAGTTGTTATCAGCGGGCAATCACTTTTATCAACAATCAGCGTCCTTTATAAAAGGGCGTCTCCACTTGAGCCTGCCTCATTCGAAAGACGCTCCACTTAAGAGTGACCGACTCGATAGGAAGATGAAGATACCACGTCGAGAAGACGAAGAATTGTGGACCATCGACTCAGATCATCGATTCTGATGAAGACGAAAACGTCGGGACCTTAGTGGAATAGAGATTTATCAAGCTCGTGTAAGTTTATCAAAAAAGGAATACATGTTGATTGAAATATATGTTGTTTGGTTATACTGAGGTTAAAGGGAGGTCAGTTTTGAAATACTTAGGTTGCATTCTGTGTGACTAAAACGTTTCAGAGAAGTGCGTGCAATCCGACTAGGAGTTGCTCCAAACTCTTGAAATCCCAAAACCAAGCGAATATGCTTAGATTTCATGTTGAGAAACTAGCAAGCAACCGATGGCTTACTGCCACTTAAATGGTTACAATAAAAATACTCGTTCTTCTTAGTCGAACGAATTCTAAACACGGACTTTAACCAAATGAGCATGAAGACGCCGCTAAATCTCAAGGTAACCCCAGGTGCATAAATTTCGGATAACTATGGTGGTGTTCGGATTTGTTCTTGTAGCGAATATTCGCTCAAATCTTAATTCTCCACTTAGAACGAGGTCATTTACGATGAACGGATTGGTTGCTCTCTCATTTGATTGATTAGGAAGATGCCATTTATCACTTGACACCTGAATGGCCCGTCCTCACTGGTTGAGCGGCTCCAGCATAATCTCCATTTTTCCGAGGTTTACTGTTTAAGTCACTGCGGTTCCCTGGAATGCTGAGGACAGCCTGGCCAAAGTCTACTTCAAGTCGTCAACAACATGCAGTCGCAGCCCTTGTAGATCAGAGGGAGATTTGCCACCACGCGACTTTGATACCAGGACGATGGTGGATCCTGGTACTGGTTTACTCTTAGCTAGGCTTCTTGATGGAAACGCCGGACTCTTATCAGCTTGGGAGACCCTGCCAAGGGATGAATCCCCGCTGTACATCGCCTTTGGAAGATGTTTGCAGGTTTCGAACTTTCTACAACATGCCACCTGTGGTGCTGTAGCAGGTGTCGATGACGTCCCAACGACAATACCTTTTCACTCACCACTGTCGACACTGCCTAATCTTGAATACCCTGATGCAAATGTTTCATATAATTTCTGAATATACATGCCTTTCAAATAAAGCTTGGAGTTCTTTCAATTCTATACAATTAACGAGTTGTGGTAGCGTTGTGGTTGTCGGTGGCTCTTGTGAAAACCTTCTTTTCGGTTGCTATTGTCGACACTTCATTTTGAATAGTTCACTATGCTTTATTTTTTTCAAGTATAAATTTTTCGAAAGGGGTTAAGATGTTTTGAAATTTCTACAGTCTACTTGGCGTGTGATGCCTTGGTTGTTATTCTCCTTCTTCGATAACTTCCTAGTGTTAGGTACAGCTCGTGGAGAGCTATTTTCTACACGCAATAGTTTAGAGGAAACATCGTGTAGTCGTCTTTGTTTTATGAGGCTAGGAACAGCTCGGTATTTTAGGCAGCGGAGAATGAAGTGCTTTGCTTGTCGAGTTATAACATCTTTTTGTTCAAGTGACAGTGCTTCCTTTACAACTTGGAAGCATCTTTCTGCTACTTCTTGCAGTGATTTTTCCATTTCCAGCGTTCGTTAATGTGATCCATCTAAATTCTCTTAGTGAAACTATCTCTACTGGGCCAGTCCCCCTCGTAACATCACGGTGAGTAGCCTTTCTGTTCAAAATATTTCCGACTTGTAAGAGACGTATTGTCATTAGGACAGAAAATCGTCTTAATGCGACAAAAGACCTACCTTCTACGCCGCTGCTTAAAACGTCGAATTATTCCTAACTTTATAAAGCGTAGGAAATTATACGAAGTATGCGGCTTACCGGAGAGCTCTCAACAAATGCTGAGCATCGAAGTAAAACTGCTACGCATTTCATTGCGGTGCACACAAAACGAAATGTTTTCACTATTAAACAAATGTGTGTACAAATAAACCCATTGCGCTCAGCATTTGGAGAGAAATCTTTGGAAGAGAATAGTAGCTGGGTCTAAATCGGTGTGCGGAAAGATTCGGTGTGATATTAAGAGCAAGTTAAGGAAAAAGTTTGAAGATCTATTACGCCGCTCAAAAAGGTCAAATCGAAGGACCATCGCTGGTCAAGTTGCAAGTTAAAACCCTGAAATAGACTGTTCTTGAACGGTCCGTCCTCACTACTTGTGCGGTTTCCAGCATAATCACCATCTTTCGGAGATTTGCTGGTTAAGCCATTGTGCTTCCCTGGAATCTCGAGGACAACCCGGCCAAAGTCGGCCTCAGCATACTTAATCCTTACCGAAAAAAAGAATAAGCTCCAACCTCACACGCCAACAAATATGTGGTATGTGCCAGGTTACAGAGCTGTTGAATTTAAAATCTGTTAGACTTTCCATTAGTGATAAAGGTGGAAAATTTGTAGTTATTCCTAGACAGTTGGATATTAGAATAACAGAGCAGCATCTCAATGATGTTTCTCTCTATCGAGCATCCTCTGAAAAGGAATATAAAAGTCAATACCGAAAATTAAATCTAGAATGGGTCAACACGGCAATGGCCGCGGGTTTAGGGCCTTCAATTATTTCTCGACTTAAAAACGAACATCCAATTTGCGCTGTCCTTTACTTGCTTATTAAAACACATAAGCTTACTTTAACTGATGATATTACATCAACGAAGCCATCATCATATAAAGTTAGACCTATCATCAGTTGTATAAGCGGGCCAACGGATAGAATAACGCGGTTCCTAAACCTTATCCTAACCCAGCTGCTAAAATTCGTTCCAACCAATCTATCTAATACCAAAATATTTCTAGACCACCTACGGTGCGCGCAACCGAACAGCACGCATGTAATGGAGTCATTCGATCTTACTTCACTTTATACCAACGTGTCCAATGACTCCGCAATGCAAACCATCTTCGAACTTCTTGTTGAACATGAAAAGAGAATAAAAATGCACGGCTTGTCGATTGCGCAACTAATGACTCTTTTAGAACAATGACTCATAGTTGTTCAATCTTTAGGTGGTCCGGAAAATATTTTGCACAAATTAGAGACTTGGCCATGGGACAGCGTTTAGCACCAAGCGCCATCGCTTTCATGTCTAAGGTAGAAGCTACAGTACTCGATCACATACCCTTACTCTAGTGTCGATACACAGACGACTGCTTCATCGTCTGCTCCACTCAAGAACAGATGGATGAGTGCTTTGAATTGTTAAGCCGACAGACAGAGTATATAAAATTTACACGAAAAAAAACCAACCGAAAACTGGCTTCCATTCTTAAGCATTCAAATAAAGCTCTCAGAGAGTGGCTATGTAACAAAATGGTATCGTAAGGGGCGCGTGTGACGCATTGGCTGGAGGCGCCACACGTGGAATTGATCTCTGTGCCCATGGGCCACCAAGCCCTCCATCACTCCGGGGTCGGCAAATTGGTACCAGACTTGTCTGGGAGGATAGCAGCACTAGTTCGATACATCGTTAGGCCATCACGAGTCATTGCAAAGGCCAGATATACCGTCACCTCTAGCGATAGTTAATCAAGTCGAATGCATGCTGCATCCCTCAGGGATTGATCGACGCTGAGAGCATTATCCTTTTCATCCTTTATCATATGCCAAGTAGTAAAACTGTGCTAGTTAAATAGCTCTCATCTCATCCGTCATATATAAAAAACTACTCTTCAAAAATGTGTAGCGAACGACGGAAAATGTGTGCAAAGCAAAAGAGGAAAAGGAGGAAACGCTAAACCTGGCACAAAAAATAGCCGTTTCCAATGGCTACGGAGCACAAGCCTCTCGGGTCAGACAAAGAGGTTGAAGTGCTTCCCACAATAACGTTTCGAACCTAAGTAAGACCCCTTTTAAGCTATTCTTTATATGGAGCGAAATAAGTTACGCCATTAAGAGGTGCTTAAGGAAAACAGGTCTTGAAAATTATGTGGCTGTTAATGACCTCCCATGCAATACTCTATGCCGTCAATTAGTCCGCAATATCCCTTATGATCGTTCATGCAGTTCAGAAGACTGCATGATCTGTCGTAACGGGAGAGACGGGGACTACATCAGTTCAGGTACAATGCACATGATCTCATGAAAGTCATGTGGTGAAAATTAAATAGGGGAAACCGGTAGACTGCTCTATATCCGCATAAAAGAACATCTAGATGGGAAAGGTAAAATTAGTTAAAGCACTCCTCTGAGTACACATAGGGCACAAAAGCACAACAGCGATGATTTTGAAGTGACTGTGCGGACTGACTGAGTTCCCGAATATCTCACCATCATTGTCGTTGAATGTGGTTCTTTTCTTATAACACTCGTTGATGTCATCATACCTATTAGCGATATTGCAGTTTCACGTCGCGTGGAACGTACTATGAAAAATGGCATGCACATTTCCATTCTAACGAACTTTTCTTCAAATAGGTCAGTCATGGGCCAGAGAATTCAGTTTGTGCATTTTGGTGATTTCCTAACCGATATCTGAGTTTAGGCTTCGATTTAACATTTCACAACCCTCTTCATTGTTCGGAGATTACACTCAGTTTTTTCAAAAAAGCTAACTTTTTGCTCAGGCGGTCCGATCGCGTGGTGAATTAGACGATTGCCTTTGTTCTTTGGTGTGTTTCATTGCCGCAGTTAGTCACGCATAGAATAGGTGATGAATTGAATTTAGAGCTTCTCAGGAGCTAGAACTACAGTCATGATACCGCTTGTCTGCGAACTTATGCAGTATGCATTCTACACAGAGTTTTAGATTTAATTGTTATACTAGTGCAAATGCCCTCCAACGGTTTCCCACCTCATCGTGGCTGGGAGGTGTTTCTGGGTGTCGGGCGGCGATATGCATCCGGGGAATTCATCCTCAGCAGGGTCACCTAAGCCGAAAAGGAGTCTGGCGATTCCATCAGGAAGCCTAGCTAAGAGTAAACCAATGCCAGGATCCGCCACCGTCCTGGTATCGAACTAGCCGTATGGTGGTAAATCTCCCTCTGATCCACGATGGCTACGATTGCTTCTGGTGGTGACGACCTAGGGTAGACTTTGGCCATGCTGAACCAGGGATTCTAGAGAACCACAATTGGTAAAGCTGCAATTCCACGAAAGAATGGAGATTATGCTGATATCAGCATAACCAGTGAGGACGGACCTTCCAAACATCCAGCTAAGTGAGTGCGAGTGACCGACTTTTACTAAAGATCGGGATTTGTAAATAAGATTTTCGTACTTACGCTATGTCTTCGATGACACGATTGATTGAAAAGAGAGCTAACTTATTCTTCGATTTTCGACACAGGACATTTCAACGATTTCACTTTTTCCAGAGGCTGCACTCACTCCTACACATTCTGAGGAATTAAAAGGTATTAGTACTTGGCAGAAAAGGGTTTGGTTTGCTTTGACGTTTGTAATGGTTTCTCATCAATCCTGTCGAATATTCTCTTAATGCCGGAAAGGAAGTGAAGTCGCCAAAATGTTAGCCCTTGGAAGATTAGAAATACACGTTAACTATAATGTGCAAGCTCATTTAATATAGGTGGTAAAAATAAAACGACTTGTGGTCTGAACGGTTTGATAAGGTTCTTTCCTTAGAGGCTCGGGAACTAAGTGCCAAACCATTCCCAGATTATGATACCACTTTGTGGAGGTGGTTCTTAGTAATGATTTAGAGTTAGCTGTGATTATCGCTTTTAATTTTTGAATTTCTTCCCACCGGGTGACATTGCTGGAATAGACCCTGCTGTAATCACTGCAAGGCACTGTAAACATCCCTATCTATAATAAGGTGAGGAACTAATGGTGTGATGGAGTAGAAAACGATATATGTGTGATGGAAATTGTTTGGAACAAATAGGACATAACCGGCACATTTCTCTTTTAAGGGTAATCTTGAGAACTGCAGCGGTGGAATTCAACTCACCGTGTGATTGGTCGAAATTCCTGAAGCTATCTTCTAAGGAGGACTTTATCGCATGGGTGCTTTGATAGCTTATGTGAATGGTTGTAGTTAAATCAGTGGTAGATACTATGTAATGTCGAGAATCGTATTACATGCCGACCTTCCAGCTACTACTCGAGTATGCGTTATAACAGCCTGAAGACTTGCAACCTAAGTATAAAATTATAAAATTCTATTGGCAATTATTCCATATTTTTACTCTTTGTTTTCCTAACATCTTCAAAGTCTATGTAACGATATCGTTTGTGAAGCGAAGTTTCCATCAACTTCCGTTCACTCAGATGTTCGTTTTTCTCCTTGCGATTTCACTCAGTGGTAGAAACTGTGATTCACTTTATCTGCGATATGCTTTACATTCCCGTTTCGTCTTTTTCATCTAACAGTTCTCACCATGGATGCGCTCGGCTTGGATTGTCACATGGGCACTGCATGTGCTTTGCTCATCCTACAGAAAAGAATGTCCAGGTAATTCTTCTACAAAGTGGCATTTATTATTTTTGCGAAGCGCTTTCGTAGTTTGGATGGCGGAGGTAGCAAGCAGATTCTCGGTATGTTTCTGTGTTCTTCGCCACTGTTTTGTCCAGCGGCTATGTCTCCATTTAAAGTGACCTGCTTAGATAAGTGAATTCCGCAGAGTTTACCGTTTGAAATTTTTGTACAAAACACTTGGCAAGCAAGCCAAAATTTTTGTTTCATAGGCACACATGGGATTCTTTATCCAACGATAGCGGATTGTTTTCATCTGGTGGCTCGCGCATGCTTCTATTGCAACTCACTGAACCGGCCAAAGTGATCGGCAATTAGACGAGACTCGTATTTGCAACAGTCCTTTATATTTGTTCAGTGCAGATTCGACAAGTGAAGTCCTGATTAGATTTTGTTGTGAAGATGTTAAGGCATGACATAGAGACTAATAAAAGGGAAAGCTTAAGTATAGTCCCTCGCATGACCAGCTAAAATTTCGACAGTTGAGATCAATACTGTTTCATACTCCTTATTAGGCGAAAGAACTTAGTCCACCCACTCTGATATTGAAGTGCTTCCCGTTCCTCCAAATTAAGCTCGTGTGTTATATGATTTTCCTTCACTATTTTGGCTACTTATTCCTTACTGGTTTATTGGACTCTACTATAATCAGATCAACTTACAATAACCACGTTCGACAGTCATTTCCGGTCGTGCTATGCTGTATCACGAAGTACTTCCTGTAAGACTCACTAGCAACGCGGTTCGTACTACATCTTCTAGATCAGCTTTAAAATGATAATACTATATTTCGGTGGTGCAGCACTGTTATCGATATAGGGCGTTTTTTGGGGGAGTACCCAATTTTATCAGGTTTTACTTGTATAAAAGCAATAACGACCTCACCGACAGCCAGCTTTTAAAAAGCCTTTGATTTGTTCTCGGAAATTCCCACTGGCGAGTTCAGAAAAAAGTAAGAAAATAAGGAATAACAACTCGCCTAATTATTGATAAGTAAAAAGCAGCACATTATGGACGATGTTGTTCTTTTTGCAGAGCGATATGAAGCTTTCTGATTGATCGTACCCAACCTAAGAGATTAGTTTATCTTGAGCCATAGCAGAAATTGTTAATCGTTAAAATTAAGCACTATACGACTATTAAAATTTTTTGAAGCATTAAACAAAGGCGTGAAGATGTTTTTATGCCATCCGTGGAATCAAAGTCTTAAGCTCCACGTCCGTTTCCAAAGCTCTCGGCGTTGATCAATTCCTGAGGGATGCGCCATGCATTCTACTTCAATGAATATCAGTTGGAGTTGGTTAAGTCCATATTTAGAGGTTACAATGACTCGCGGTGGCTTGCGGATGTATCCATCCAGTGCTGCTATCCTCCTAGACAAGTCTGGTACCGATTTGCCTACCCCGGAGTGATGGAAGGCTTATTGGACCATGAGCAAGGAGATCGATTCCACGTGTGTGTTGCTCAGGTAACGAATTACGTTCATAAATTCTGAAGAGAAAAAACTACAGTCATGATAGTGCTTGCCTACGAGCTCAAACAATATAGGTTCACGGAAGATTTCTAATCTAACTGTTAACTTAGTGCGAATGACTGACTTTCTCATTTTTGCACTGCTTTTTCACTAATATTGTTGAGTAATCTCCAAAAGCTCTGAAAGATAGTAAAGCCACCAAAATATCAGTCTCAGAAAAATAAGAAATTATGTCAACAATTACGGGCGCGTGTGGCGCAGTGGTCGGAGGGGCCCTGCAACATACACGTGGAACCGATCCCCGTGCCCATAGCCCCCCAAGTCTTCCATCTGGGGTCGGCAAATTGGTACCAGACTTGTCTGGGACGATAGCAGCATTTCCTCGATAGGCCACCATGAGTTATTGGAAAGGATAGATATGAAATCAAATGCATGGCGCATCCCTCAGGGGTTGATCAACAACGAGAGCTTTATCCTTTTATTCTTATATCAAAAATCATGTGTCGGCTTGTCTAGAAAGGGTCGCAAAAATAAAATGACTTGTTGTTTTAAAGGCTTGACAAGGTTTTTTCTTTAGAGACTCAGGAAATAGTTACCAATTCATTCCTAGGTTGCCACGTCAATTCGTGGCGGCGATTTCTAGGACTGGTTTAGCGTTTCCTGTAGTTTTGACCGGAATTATTATAATTTCTCATAAGTGAATGGTATTCTTATCAGAATGGTCCCTGCTTCAATCACCGCTAGACACTAGAATTACACCTATTCACGACGAGCTAGTGAAATAATGGGGTGGTGGAGTAGAAGACGGTTTATGTCTGATTTTGCAACTGTCATAACACCGTCATGATATTCTGCAAACTTAGTCCTTGAGTACAACTCAGACGTGCTTTCACTCCAATCAGGTGAACAGAGCAAAGATAAAAGTTAAAACTCTTGACGTTGATCGATCGCTAAGGATGCGCCATGCATTCAATTTCGTTAAGCATCGTTAAAGGTGACTGAATGCACATTTGGCGTATACATTGGCTTGCGGTGGCCTACCAATGAATCGAGTCAATGCTGCTATTCTCCCGGACAAGTCTGGTACCAATATGGCGAACCCGGTGGAACCGAAGGCTTGGTGAGACTTGGGCGCAGGATCGATCCCATGCCTATTGTAGGGTGCCTCTAACCACTGCCCAACAACCACCCTGAATAATGAATAAATATAGAAAACAACAGCAAATCTCTATTCGGGACTTATCTGAAAAGCAGTTGATTCATATGTGAATAGTACGGGCCAAAGTCGTGTGTTTTCTTTCCGGTTTTCTTTTTCACAAGTTGCTTAAAAAGTTCTAAGGATAGCCATCATCAATAGCTTGCAGGTATTTTTTGTCACAACAAAATTTCACTTGTTCAAAAATAATTTTACTACGTTATAGTTTATGTAGCAAATAGGAAACTCTCTTTTCCACTGCAGTTCTACAACATATTACCGGCTGTCCTGGGTTTCTTATCCGGTATTGTTTTCACCCAGTCACACCATTTCAGGTGGCATCGTGGACGCGGGCGTTGTTCTAGTACATTCATAACGACACTCGAAGATTTCGGTTATGGATCGTTTTATACCATTTCCTGTTCTAATCGATTGTAAGCGAGTTTCCATTCATGGTGAAGTATCATGAGTCGTTAATAAAAATTTCATAACGTTTCTTACCTCCATTGTTGAACAAGTGGTAACTTGGATTTGATTTCTGTCGCCTATTTACAAGCTTTATTACTGCTGAGCCTGGTCTCCCTGACCTCGGGTGTCAGAATCAGAAAGGGACAGTGCGTGTCAGATTGTCGTGAAGCTTATCTCGTTTACGATCGTCGATTGGCATCTGAGACGTGTAATCGCTATTTCGGTGTTCACAACGAAACTGCTGAACAAATCCCACGTCTATGAAATTCTTCGCTACTACATCAATATAATGGCTCACAATTTATGCTGAAATCCCTTTCCTAGTCTCAATTTTCGCCCTAGTTGAGCACCGAGAGTGAAATGAATGTCCACTTTATTCGAGAACATCCTTAGCACCAACATTTTTGTGATGCTTGATGTTTTCTGCTTAAAACTATTCCTTGTGCTAGTGTTTTCTATTTCTTATTTTTTCGCTATAATTTCGTACTTATATTCCCAAGCCATTTCGAATTATGAAAGAGACAAAAAACTAAAAAAGGAATGAGTTGTTCAACACACTCTAAAATTTCCTTTATGGTCCCTAATGAAGGAATGAGCGTTGTGGGGTTCAGCAATTCTGGAAAACCGTTTAAAAAACACGGGGGAGCCCACCCGTAGCACTCTGTTTACTTGTCGTTTGAAATCGCTGTCTAATTACGACTTGAACATGGAGTAAGTAATTGACCGGTTAATGCACCTACTTTTAGTAGGATGGAGTCCACGAAGTCATTGGTGGTCGTCTGTTACAATCGAGAGAAGATCGTTGAGGGAAACTCTGAAACAAACACGACCAGGTTGAAAATAAGTCCAAACTACGTATAATATACTGTACATCGAAACAAAAAAACTCACCAGTACTGTTCCTATTGTAAACCGCCCTCTAATCCATGCACTCTATGTTTTGCAACTTATTTAACACCTAGCACCAAATGCACCGTGCTCAATGTATGCCCGAGAGCAAAGCAAGCGAAGTGCATTCAAATCCTCTCCTTTATCGGTGGTTTGTTTTGATAGGCAGAGTTTTCAAATCAAACCTTGTATTTAATGTGATTGAAATCTTGGTTTAGCATTCTCTGTTTGGTTGTGGAGTGTTTGGCCGGGTAGATTGCAGTCAACTTGACCTTTCCAGGCTCTGAGGAAGGCGAAATCCGCCGAAACGTCAGCTTGTTTTTGAATGAAGAATAAAATAACACGTCGAGTTTGCTCAAGAAGAATATAAAGAACTTTGTATTTAGGTTATCTAGTCAATAGATCGTTTAACAAAGATCTTTAGTCAGGCGCATCCTGTGGACAGTCTTTAACAATTTCTCTAACTTTAAATACTCATAAGAAAGCAGTAACTTCTTGGGTTGTTAAGCTTAACACGAGGTTAATAAAGATGTTTGCTCGGATTACTTTTCGACATATTCGTCCTCATGTGAGACGATGATCCGAGTCGATGATCCGCATTCGTTCATTTTTTCGATGTGGCCTTCGTCGCCGTACGAAGTTGGATCTTCTACAGTGGAACACCTCGGATGAGGTAAACTCACCCGGCAGCGCTCTTATTTACAAGACGGTTGTTGTTGATATGACTATCCTACGACTGAGTACGTTGATATTCTTCACTAAAAAAATTATAAGAAAGCTTCTTCGCGATGTGTTCATTGAGCAGGGAGATACTATTGTTGTTAAAGGCCGTATTCACCGCAGATACTATGCCCGTTGACGAAAGCAGTGAGACACGTCCTCCTATGTACTGCTTCAGTACTGAAATTCAAAACTTAGAGACACATTTTCAACTCAACAACTTCTTATGAGGAACAACTTTTTAACTCCAAACTTGCATTTTTTACCAAAGCATGTGAAGTTTCTGTTATCACTATTCAAACAGCCTAAAAAATAACGCTTCCTTCAGCAGTTGGATGTGATGCTTTGTAGCAGGTTTGGAACTTACTTGACGTTACCTTCTGACATCCGGCTCGTCGCCTCCGTGCTCTCGACTCACTGCTAAGGCTTTCCTCAGTGAAAAGAGAAATGCAAATAAGCACTCGCACTTCAACATAATGAATGAAGTCTTGAAGTCATTCAACTAGGCTTTCGGTACATGCACGCTATAGACATCCATACGTCAGCGAACATGCCGTTGATATGCCGTTTTCGTTGTTACATTCAATAAAGAGTCGCTCGATATTCAACACGATGTTCTGGTATTTGCACCATTAGGACGATCCAACAATCTCTATTCTATAGTTCTGGCAACTCATCTGCCTCTCAAGCCTTCTAGCCTTTCAGAACTTATAAAGAGTTATAATGAATAAGTATCGTACATACATTATGTAAAGTATGGTATGTAAAAAAATTGAATTGGTTTTTATTTTTTATTTTATATGACCCGTCGTATGGCAAGGTCGTTGGAGGCACCGCTGCAACACACACGTGAAATCGATCCCCGCGCCCATGGCCCACCAAGCCTTCCATCCCTCCGTGGTCGGTAATAGGTACTAAACTTGTCTGGGAAGATAGCAGCACTGGCTCGATACATTGGTAGGCCACCGCGAGTCACTGTAAAGGCCAGATATGATATCAATCACCTCCAACGATACTTTGTGAAGTTGAATGCATGGCGCATCGCTCAGGGATTGATCAACGTTGACAGCTTTATCATTTATCCTTTACGACCCTTCATCACGTCCAGCATTTTCACATTCGATTCGTTTTCTTTCAGTCATTGTCCAGGAAGACCTTCCAAATTTACGTCTGGCTTCGGTTGCTGCTTGAGGATTTTCATTTCACCTTGGATGTCGTAAAATGTTGGTCGAGCAGTTCTCCTTGGAGTCCTGAGATAAACTGGCTGGAGAGTTCTCAGTTCGATTGCAGAGAGTGATTTTTTTTCAGACAAGTCTTGTTCCAATTTCCAAATCTCGGAAGGAAGAAAGGCTTGGTTGGCCCGGAACGCAATCGAACTAGCAAGTGATGACGGTCACCACTACCACTCTGCTATCCGTCCCCTGTTGAATTGCTTATCTTTAATTAATTGTTATTTCGCATCCAATCGCTTTGATAAATCTTGGCTATAGGCAGTTATAAAAACACGCTACAAAACACTTTCAGTCAGTTTTAGCAGTGAGGTTAACTTGTGAGTGAAAGTCTCACATAGTGAATAATTACATAGTACTGGTAACATCTACAGCGATACAACTAACCCTCCATCATTTTGTTATGCTCTAAGTCCTAAAGTTTGCAATCCGTCCAGAAACAATCATCTGTTATCAAAAAATCAGAATTGTTTCCATGTACTGATAGCGAATGGAGGACAAGTTCGAGTCCTAACCAGCATATCATCAGGTAGCCACCTAAGAGGCATCCACCCAAAAATCAGCATCTGGCTTAATGTGCTAGAGCAACACGGTTAACAAAATGGTGCGCTCACAAAATAAGCATTAACGAGCTCGGCTAAAACTTAACGAATTCGTTTTGAGTTTGGGCTCTATTTTAGTCACCTTCCAAATGTGGAAGAACTCCATCCAGGTAAATCGCTTCCATATTGGAGATGAGAGTGAAACCCAATCTTATTGATAAATTTGTATATTTTTGTTCCATAGAAAGGCTGAAGACTATCGAAGTGACCTGCAAGGGATTAGAGCCGTGTCGATCGTTGCCGTACTCGGATTTCATTTCTACGCGGAACATTTTCCCAATGGATATGTGGGAGTCGATCAGTGAGTGGTTTTATTCGCGTTGTCAAATTTACGTGTGCTGAATTACTCTCCTTTATATTGATTTAAATAAAGCTGACACGACTTTTTATCGCGAGTGAGATTTCGGTAACGACACCATCCTCTGCCCTCATTGAACCGAGTCCAGCAGCTGTTACACCATATATTCCCAACGATTTTGTTAAGATAACGACAAATTTAGTGGAGTGGAACACAGTTATATTAAAATGACGTAGCTCGATATGGTGTTTTTTGTTTAGCTTGATTCAGCTTGGTGATTGTTTATTTAGAATAGGCCAAGTCGATTTTTCAATTCTCTTTGATGTTTAGCTTCTAATTCCCATCAATGGAGGTTGTTGGGTTCACGTATGGGCTAAATTACGTTGTGCTGTTATGGCGGACTCCCTGTTCATTGACGTTTTGAATATCGGTAAAGTATGGTTTCCCTGGAATCCATTGGTGACCTTCCTAGGCCGTTCTCGTTCTTAAAGGCAACTCCTTAAAGTTTAGAAAGAAATTTGCTGTTCTGCTACTAAAATTTTCTTCCTACGACAGCGACTTTTTGAGGATATTCCACGTCAGGGCTAAATGCAGAACGAACTTTGCGAAAAATCAGGCCAAAAATTAAAATTCGACTTTGTTTAACTTTCTGTGTTTTCGAAAGTATTATGCAGCAAACGTTCCTTATTAGAGTACTCAGAGTACTCGTTCTTGAATTTTCTGTTGGAACAATAAGAACGACGGTCTGGAAAACAATCACAAAATGGATAAGGAAGGCTCGGTTCGACATGTGAAAAACTTCCGAAGTTTATGATTTATCTGTACGGATGCATTTTGAATAATAGAAACAAAACAGGTGGAGATACGAAGCAGGAATACAAACAGCAAAAACGAGAAGAATCAACATTACGTGGTTCACAGGAGCTGGACTACTTTTTGAGAGTTCAAATAACTCAACCATAGTGATTGGAAAAGTGTTGAAGCACTTATAAAGCAAGCCCAGTATACGAACTTAAATCTTGCCTCTTTATTTTTTGTCATGGAATAAAAGTATTGCAGATTTTTCGTCCTATCAGGTTTCCTGATGTCCATGATGTTGGAACGGAAAAAACGCCTTGGATTTCAAGAAATCACGCAGTTCTACTACCGTCGAGTACGGCGCATTCTGCCTTCGTATTTACTGGTTATTCTGCTCTCCCTCATAGCTTCTCGTCTTATTCTTTCACGGTACTTACAAGCCAGCAACTGGGAATCGGCCTTTTATGCGCTAACGTTCACTACGAATATCAAAGCCGCTGACAGCATTAGAAACTACTTAAGGATGGTAAGTCTAGCAAGCCCAAAACCTGAATTGCCTCATTACATCTTTCTAAAACATTTCAATAACTAATGGAACATAACGAATACTGTTTCGCCTAACTCTTACGATCGTCAAGACTTTCAGATATCGAAAGCGAGTGATCTCTTCACTCACACATGGTCGATAGCTTTAGAAATGCAATTTTATCTCATAGTCCCAGTACTTTTCATTATCTACAAATCGATACATAGGGCAGTGGCCAATCTTTTTCTGATAACCGTTGGTAAGAAACTATTAACAGTATTTTCAAACTTTTTCCTTTTCATTTTTGAAATTACATACCATTTCTCCCAGTGGCTAAACTCGGTGTGGCTGGAAGAATTCCCCTGAATGTTGAAAAGTGATGAACAACAGACAGTTAATTACCATACAAGGGTACTGAATATAGCGCGCAGCTTCACGTTTCCTTCCCGTAGTAAGACTAAGAGAAAACTTTCTGAGCTAGATGAGCTCTCCGTAGTTCGACTTCATAACAATACTGCTTATGGATATGTATTTGGTTCAACGCAGCCCCCAATCAAAAGAAGCGGTTGATTAGCTTAGACACGCAACCGGGCCAGTTGTACAAAATAGGGAAGCCATTGTCGTGGATCATTTCACAAAATGTTAACTGCGTACCTTTTGTTGGGCTCCAATTCATTGCCTCCTGGTCGATTTCAAGATATCTGAATCTCATCGCATAGAAATCGACGTTTTTCAACATCAACATCGCAAACGAGATCCGCTCCATTAGTTGCTACTCAACAACCTGTGGACGAAAGTTTTGAAAAGCCGAAGATATTGCTTTCGAAATTGCCCTAAAGCCACCATTTTACACCGAATCTGATCACCGCTTTCTTTTTCGAAGAATTCGATTGTCCTCAAGATGCAAAACTACACCTATCGTTATCCGACAAGAAAATGACATGTTGTAAATGATGAATACATTCCTAGTGAAACCATTTCTTTAAACAAGTACTGAATCGGAAAAGACCAGTAGAAGGTAAGCTGCATGTTGGCTCGGTAATAGTCGCACGCAACACTCCGCAATTCCTTAATCCGAAAATTTGGATCGCATCTCCACCACTATCAAGGACTAACTCAAGAAGAGCAAAAACCAAAGATGGGAAAATGAAGTTAGATCGGTCTCAAACAAAAGATTTCGTATGAAAGCCTACAACAGTTTAGGTTATAAAGAAAAGTTTAACACTCCTAATCTAATCTGAAAGAAAAGTCTAATCTCCGCCTTGTTGCGGATTGGACGACTCCTAATTTTCTTTCTTCACGGATTTGCTGGTTTTTTGAAAACAAATAATAATTACAGTAATGCTGAGATATTTTCGAAACTCTGGACCACAGGTGTCTACGGTGGGCAACACGGTATTACCCTTTTCAGGGGTTAACGCGTTCACCAGCGCGCGCAAATAATTTTTCAATAGCTAGGCGAATTGGTCCGTTTCGAACATGGTTGGATTGTGGGAAAGAATTTGTTATATCCTTTCTGCAAATATGTATTATATTTATGCTGCTATTTATTATATGTTTTTTTACTATGTTTACTATTTACTATGTTCTTTAATACAAACACATTCTTGTCAGCATTTCGAATTGTCTGGGAACCTATGGGTCTCCATTTCAGTATTTTTGTATCGGCATACTTTCTGTAACAACTATTATTTATTGTGGGAACTAGAAATAAACAATTTTTAAGAGCAAGGCATAGATATATGTATTGCATAGTATTGGAATTTACAAAATTTTTCTAAATTTCTTGGTACAGAATAGACCTTTTCCCAACCAACGCCCAACACAACAACAGTGTTCAACAAGATATTGATTGATAGCAAGAGCCTCAGGAAAATAGTTCTAGTGTTAGAATAAACCGCACAAAATATGAGATCCAAATGCGTCGTACCGGCCACTCCCTCAAAACCACTATGACTCGTAGAGGTGTCGCTCGTCGAGAGAGTGTTAAAGCAATTCTGTTAAAAGTTTTACGACAGCAATGCTTCGATAACATCCTTGATTAACGAAAATTGGACTTTTGTCACTAGTCAGCATAGTGTGGAATTGATAAAGGAAAACTTTTACTGCAATCGACTCCACGTTATTACCTCATATTCAAAGCACGAAATCACTTCTTGAGAAGTGCTGGTTCGAATTTGCTTTTCTGAAGACTTGGTTGCTACCAGAGCTTGAACGCATAGCTCCAGAACTAATTAATACCACCATCGATTTCCATACCACTGAATGCAACCATTGTGGGAATATATCATCAAGAAGGAAAGATTTCCAGACATTGACAAATGTTGCAGCATTCAGAATTCCCGAAGCTGTTTGTCATTGTAAATGGGAGAACAAACTGCTTTTTTGTAATCCTATCGGGAAAAGATGTAGTGTAACGAAAGGCATTCTCGTTCAAGTCGTTTGCAGCAGCAATCCCAGTGACGCTTGAACAACTCAACGAAACGCCAAAAGCTTTGTGACTGTGAAGAAATTCTAAAAGACTCATTTCATAGAAGATCACTGACTGATGAAAAACAAATCGAGATAAGATCCCGCAACGAACAACCTAGGCGATGAGTGTATGTCACTCTGCTCACTTCTCCCCTTAAGGGGGATACAGAAATCGAAAGCAATAGATATATAGAAAGGTCAAACAATGTGAAGAGATAACGAGGTTGGAAGAGAAGAACCGTAGAATTGACGCCAAGTTAGTACTTCAAGTGCCTAAACGATGAGTGGAAATGTTTGTCACTCAGCCTGTATTCCCATCTGGAAACGACTTATAGACCACGAAATGACGGCACTTGCCGCCTTCTTTACGAGGGTAGACAACATGGATTGAACAAATGACTGGTGTCGATGTGGCATGGAAAATGGAACTATTAGGAAATAGGATTGTTTACGGACAGCTCGTGAAACCAAACCATTATTCAAGTTTGTGTTAACAAAGGCTTCAGCCTTTCTTTTCAATTTTAGCCACTCTTTCAATCCAGTGTTTACTATATTGTGTAGAGCCTTCCTAATATTTACAAAGAGTTTGCCGAATTGTTGACGATAAGCTTTTCAGGTACAATTTCTCTTCTATTTTATATCTTTCTTCCTACTTCCTATGCATTCAACATGGTTCATGCAAGACTGTGGCAATTCATTTTGGGTGAGCTTGAATATTCTTCTAAATGTTCAGTTGACAAATATTTGTTAAAAAAACTTTGGTGACAGTTTTCACGTACAGTCTCCTACACTCTTCGAATTTTCTCTTGTAACTATCATCTACTGAAGCAGTTGGGTGGTCGTGCAGAATAATTTGTGAGGGTGTATGGACTTCGGCGCATGTAGATATGTATTTTATGAATATGATTGCCTTTTCTTACGGAAGGTATATTTTGGCTGTGCATTACGGAAGGGATCCAAATGGATATATATATATGTATATATATATATATATATATCCTCCCAACTCGCATGGTGGTAAATCTCCCTCTGATCCACAAGGGCTGCGACTGCCTGCCGTGGTGAAGACCTTGGGCAGACTTTGGCCAGGCTGTCGTCGGGATTCCAGAGAACCACAATAGCTTAACCAGCAAATCTCCGAGAAATGGCAATTATTCTGGAGCCCGCACAACTAGTTATGACAAGCCGTTCAAGTATCAAGTAAGTAAGTATTAAACAATAATGATTTGTGCATTTGCTGAATTGCTGTACGCTGGTCAAGGATAGAATCTCAAGATATTTTCGAGCGTTCTCAGTTTCTTTCCACAAACGTTGACCGGTATTTGTAGATCAGAGAGAAATTTTCTACTTAAAGACTTCAATTCTTCCAGACGACAACGATTTCTGTGGTGGCTGTGAATTCGACCATTGGTCAAGCGAACTCTCGAAAATAACGTAGGAAGACGAACCAGCTAAGAAATAGCCTAAGCAATCTGCCTCGTATTTGAAAAATGTAATTTAGAGGCATCATTGCTGACATCCCTGCCCTACCTTCAGCCGTTCTTTATTTCTTAGCCAAGAAAACGTCGTTCAAATTTGAAATGTTAGTAGTACAAGGGATTAAGACTGCGTCCGGTCATCTCTAATGTGGTTACAGCACTACAGACAGTAAACTGGTAAACGGTATGTTGCGACGTTTCCGTTCGCCTTCTCGGAATGTTCGCCATTTTCTCATCGACCAGTAATCGATAGGGCTTTTCTGTAGAATCAACACTGTCTGAGCCATAATAATGAAGAAGAGTCGTCATTCGTTTACTCATGGCTACTAGAGTCCGAGCAACACTAGCGCTTACTGCCAACACTTGAATCCTCTGCTACATTTGCAACCCGTAGGTATATAAACAGGACGGGAAGGTGAAAGAAGTTAATGTTTAACTTTTTATAAAACAAAACGTAGTTATCAGGCCAGATTCGAACCCGGGATTACCCCTTCCAGAGGCTCACGTGTTGCCCTCTGCACCACTGAGGCCATTGCTTGTTCTTTCTTTCCAGCAAATAAAGCTGGTAAGTAGTAAATAAAAATAAAAAGGTAAACTAAATAAAAACTTAAGCATTGTGATTTAGACTGCATATTTAGTTTAACTAGGTTCAATGCCGATTTATGCTCGCCAGATCATTTCCATTGAAGGGTGATTACTGAGGGCACCGTTAGGGTAATAAATTGGTTAGTACTGCGTTACGTAGCAGAGGCATGTGTTGATGCTCCATCTATATCGAAAACTGGATGAACTAACTGTTGTGCTTTTCGAAAGTTTTTTTAAAAACTGACTAACACGGCCATCACTGACTGTCTATTAATCTCGGCATTGGTCGAACAATTCTTTATATTCTTGTTTAGCAAACACGAGTTGTGATATTATTTCTTTATTTGCGCACAAGCTGACGTTTCGGCAGATTTCGCCTTCCTTAGAGCCTCGAAAGGCCAAGTTGACTGCTATCTACCTGGCCAAACACCTTCATAACCAAACAAAGAAAATTCTAAATCAAGATTTCAATCACATTAAACACAGAAAAGCCTCTTTGCACACTCACCACTTTCTCTGAGTCTTTCTCTGAATACGTCACTTGGAGACTAACCGCACACAGTTCACATGGAATCGTAATGTGCCCCTCACCTCAGAATAACAGGTTTAAACACTGTCCAATATCACCCGTGATAATGAGACACTCCTTCCTGTGGTTTATTTTCGGATTCTTGGAGTTAATCCAGAAAGCCTCGAGAGTTTTTCAAGCTATTGTTTTCGAATCTTGTGCGAGGATTCCAACCCCTACTTCAAAATCCTCCCCGTTATGTCTCCGTGTCCTAAGCGTGCCTAGTTAATTGCCTATTTGGTTTAAGTTTACCGACTAGGTGTTCTTTTATACGGACACAGAATGGTCTACCCATTTCGCCAATGTATTTGTCCCTGTACGCTTTATAGGACAATGGATAAACTATACCCGAACTCATGCAATCACCGCCTCTACCATTAGGGCAAATTATGCAATTTTGCATTGCACATGAACGGTTACATAGGCGGTTGCGAACTAGCCGGCGGCAGCTTGAATTGCAGTATTAAAAAGAAAAAACCACAGAAAAAAATCACTAATTTTCTCAAAACGGGGTTGTTATTGCAGCATTTATTATTACACAACTTACTTACTTGATACTTGGTACTTGAACGGCCCGTACTCGCTAGTCGTGTGGGCCCCAGTACAATCTCCATTTTTTGGAGATTTGTTGGTTAAGCCATTGTGGTTCCCTGCAATCCTGAGGTCAGCCTGGCCAAAGTCTGTCCCAAGTCTTCGCCACTACTACAGGTAGTCGCAGCCCTTGTGGATCAGAGAGAGATTTGTCACCATGCGACTTTGATAGCAGGGCCGTGGTGGATCCTGGTATTGGTTTACTCTTAGCTAGGCTTCCTGATGGAAACGCCGAAATCCTCAGCCTGGGAGACCCTGCCAGGGGATGGATTCCCCGCAGTCCGAAACCCAGGAAGACCTCCCAGCCACGATGAGGTGGTAAACCCTTGGAGGCCATTATACAACAGCTGACGTTATATTAGTTTCTCCTTTTTCAGAGCCTGGAAAAGTAAATTTATTTATCCATCAGATTGTATGATTAAAAATTTAAGTGTTAAATTTTGACCGCGGTGGTAATGAAAGTGTTTGACTGAGTATGGTGCATGTCAATTTGGCCTTTCTTTGCTCTGAAGAATGCTAAGCCGTTGAAACAGCTATTGTGTACTAATAAATGCTGTAATAACAACGTAGTGCTTGCTTATCAAGAATAAGCGTAAAATTTTGATTAACGCCGAGGTTAAAAAGAAGTTGGTTTTGGGAATCGCAAAAATATTCTATTCAATGATAAACCGTATTGTTCAGGTATTCTCGTTCAGCAGTCCGACCAGAGATCAGCTTGCTTTGGTACATCACACTTTTGTGTTATTTTTTTTAGTCTTTCTATTTCGAAGATTGGGTTCTCTTCTTCATTTGATCGCTTAGAGTTTTCGAACAAGTTCAATGCAATTGTTCATCGAATCTACTTGTTAATAACAGTAGCTCTGAATTTCAACTCAACACCTCGTTCTCATCTCATGAACAGGTGGCCGTAACTTTACGGATCTTTTTACTTAACAATGGAAAATATTTTTTTTCATACCATTTCCCGACAATTTAGGATCGTATGCACATTTCTAACTGCCGGTCTCATTCTATTCCATCCGACGGACAGAACTTCTCTTCTCTCATCAAAATGTTTCACCTATGTCGGAAAGCTGTCGTATTCGTTGTATCTTTTGCACTGGCCGATTTATACAATTACGAAGATACAGTTTCCTGACCACAGAATGAGTGAGTTTACAGTAAGTCAGGTTCGAAACATACATTGTATTTATATAAGCAAAAACCAGTGAGCATTAGGAGAACAGAGCCCAGGTTGACTCTTTCGTCTGAAACCTTCCTACCACTTCACTAGTAGTGAATCTGTGAGGTTCAGCGCTCCTAGTAAGCGCAAAAGTTCAATTGAGAAGCATTACTTGTATTGCTTTCCAGGATCAAAGATTAGCTCGAGAGTTTTCAAAAAAGGTATCCACTTGCCTGTTAGCCCTTCTCTCCTCTTGCCCCTCTTCTGGTATTACTGACATCTTGCAGAAACGTTTTTCTTTTAACGGTACTCATTGAGCTGCACAATATGTCAGCTCCAACACACTTTCGCCATTTTGGCGTCAAAATCTGCTTTTGTTTCTTCCTTTTCTGGACGCTGACATGCGTCAGAACGTTAGATTCACTCTCTTATTTGCATTATATGGTATGCCGCCGCCATCCTTTTAACAACACATTCGATTGCACCGAGTATTGACTCAGCTGCTTTTGTTGTAATTGCAATAATATTTCCGAGGAACGGTGAGCGCGGAACTGGTTGTTTCATGCTGAAGCGCTCGTTGCCTCCCACAAACTTTTGGAAATGAATCTTTCGTAACTTCATTTCTTGGGCAACATATATGTACTGGAGCATTCGAGAATGCGAAAATGCTGCATGGTCGAGTGTGAATGGGATATAGAAAACGAATTCCTTTGTTGTCTTTATTATTTCTTCGGAATTCAAGCGGAGATTGACTCTTGTAAAAGCGCTGTCGAGAATGGTCAAATACTATTCAGCCCACCTCCTAATGATTTACCCAATCATCGTGGCTGAGAGGTGTTCCTGGGTGTCTAGCTGCGATGCACAGCGGGAGGATTTACCCTCCCAGCATTGTATCCTTCCAACCTAACAAGGAGTCCGACGTTTCTATCATGAACCCCAACTAAGAGTAAACCAATATCGGGATCTGGTATCAAACTAGTCGCATGGTGGCAAATCTTCCTCTGATCCACAACAACGGCGACTACGTGTGGTGGCGAAGACTTTGGCCATGCTAACCTCGGGACTCCAAAGAACCACAATGGTTAAACCAGCAAAACTCCGAAAAAATGAAAATTATGCTCAGGCACGCACAACCAGTGAAGACGGGCCATCCAACTACCTAAGTAAGTAAGGATTCAATCTAACTAATAGTTGATATTTTTGTGTTATGAGCGACAGCAAGGCAAATATGGTGTTGCTGCTGGTCATGGATCTTTCTCTCATATTACTCCGCTTTCTAAGCATAAAGATCTTGATTCTCCATAGGTTCTAAAAACGCTGGAGACATGACGAAGTCGAGGATCCATTTTTAAATCGACGAAATTAACACGAAACGGTCTTTTCTACTCTCACGATACTTGAATCAATCTCATTACCATGTAGTTCTGATCCATTGTGTTCATTCTTTTTCGAAGTCCTCCTCACAAGTATGATTCTCCTTAGTCGAATGTTTTAGAAAGCAAATTACGAATGATAGGTCAAGTGTAACGCAGTTTTCGAAGATCCTGTGTAATACGAACGTGGTTGTTGGTTCGATTCTGATCCGCAGGATAATCAAGCCTTTTGTCCTTCAGAGCTCTACAAGCTCGCACCATACCTGTCTGAGAGGAAAGCAGTACCGACTTACTGGATCATTAGGCCACTGCAAGTCACCACATAGACCATATACTCAGTCACCTCTTACGATGTTTAATGAAGTCGAACACATGCGCGTCCCTCAGAGAATGACCAAGGCCGAAAGTTCTGCCCTTTAATTCTTTATCTCTGTCTTACACGGTTAACTAGGTTTTAGTCGACAAGCAAGAGCAAGTTGAGCGATAATTGCAGATGTTCTTTTTTTCATATACCAACGCTGTCTTGGTGGATTTCTACTCGTGTGGAACAATGCATTCCGATGCGGATCGTGTGTAAAGGCAACCCTGTGTATTGATGAGTTTTATGAGGGTTAGCGGCGGGCCCTTGAGAATTTGAAGTTTAATAGTTTCCCGATCCTATTTCTTTCCTCATCAATGATATAACATTTCGTAACCAGGAATTCCAAACCATTGAGGAGATATATCCATCTACCTTTATATAGTACAAGGGTAGGTGTAAGTGGCTGTTGAAAAAATCGGAGAAGAATATGTAGATGATTTTCTTCATTATTTTAATGGATGCAGTGGGTTTCCTCACTAGAGGGTTGCCACCTTGATTTTGTATACAATGATCCCAAGAAACGTTGAGGATATTCTTTCGACTCTTTCTCACTTTCGAGAAGTACTACTCCTTCCTATCCTGGAGCTCTTCTTTTATCGCTATTCCACCGCGTTTAACAAGACCGAACAAACATTGAGGGTTGGGTTGACCGCAGGCTATGCACCTCCACAATGACGTGTCAGCCTAAGAGTTTCTAGAAACAATTCTCTGTTGTTGACTTCTAAACTCGCTAAAAATCGAAGTTAGGGAGCGGTGCTCCTTTTTAACACACGAGTAGATCACGACGATATAGTACCCATATTACGAATGCATGTAATCAAGCACGAAGCTGCTTTTCATGCCGCCATGTTCAAACTCCTATCTAAAAACTGGGATGGATCATCCAGCTCTGCAAAGCAATGGGAATTCGTGGATAACGTATGCTGAAAGCTTGAATGTTCCTGAGCTAATGTACTACACTTTGAGTTTATAATAAAGAATCGTGTAGGGAATGTGTTGAGCAGTGGCTAGAAGCGCCCTACAGTTAAACATGGGATTGACCCGGAGTCCCACGCTAACCTAGACTTCTATCCTATCGGGGTCGGCATATTGCCGCCAAACTTGGCTGGAACAATAGCGGTACTGGCTCAATACATGGATAGGCCACCGCGAATCATTGTAAAGACCAGACATGCACTAAATCACCTCTAACGATCCTTAATGAAGTCGAGTGCATGGTGCGTCCCTCAGGGATTGATGAACAAACACCGAGAGCTTTGTCTTTTATCCTTTTATTAAAGAATCTCCTTTTTACTCACGTAATACTGCTTGGTGATGCTTCTGAATGCCAAATTTTTCACGGAACACACAAAAATGAATCAAGAATCACATGCTTTCGTGAGCTCACCTCATCATTTTAACAATATTTAAGACTTTTATCTATATGTAGGTATTCATCTTGGCGTTGCGATCACCTTCATTACGTCATTGGTGGTTACGGAGACCTTCGAAAAGGCCTATCTACGAGCCAACCCGAGGACTATTTTCTCTCTGATCATCAGCTTTTATGTCATTATCGCTGCATTCTACATGAGCGAAAGGCTAAACAAAGATCTGAGTAACGATACCAAATGGATTGCAAAACTGTTCACACCTATTTGTTCGACTAGAACGTTCAACACTTCAAATGATTGCGATATTCCTTTCTATCGAATGAATTTAAGTACAGGTATGGCAGCCATTGATCCAGAAACGATTTCTACTCATCTTTCAATAATTCAAATTTGTACGTTAATATTTTTTGCCATACAATATTGGGTTCGACTGCGTAATAATACTTCCAGAACAAATCATCCAAATAAACGAGTGGAGTTCACTAGACGACGAGAATCAGCTGTTTTATACAAAATGTTCCTACAGAGATGAATTCTATCCTTGGGGATGGTGCGATCTTTCACCTAAGGTGTCGGTTTATTTTTCACTCGATGCAAACAGAATGTTTGAAAATTTCACTTATGACTGTTCTTTACAGAACTCCATAGCCTCTTACAAAATTTTGGTGATTGGGAATAGCTACGCTGCGAATCAGGGTCGGATAGTGTACGAAAGCTGCGGTAATTCCGACACTGAAGTGAAAGTTTATTCACAGGCCGGTGTGTTCTTCAACGAATACTTAGCACTACGTACTTCAGCCACAATGATTCTGAAATATGAATGTGTCGTTTTCTTGTTCAGCAATCGCGAGGTTTTTAAACAGCATACATTTACTTCCATAAAAACACAATACAATACAACGCTAGCTGACGTTTCGGCAGTATCGCCTTCTTCAGAGCCGCTTTTTCGTGACTTCCAATGAGGAAGTTTAGAACAGCTGATTATAGTCGCATATGGTTGACGACTGCACCATCCCACATCAAAAATCGATGCGAACGTATGGGATCAGGTCGTGTATGACCTCCGGGCATTCGTCCCTGCTATTCATTGTAGGGTTTTTGGCATTGGTCCAAAAAGCCTCTAGGAGTTTTCGCGCTGGTGTTTT